>JAUEKX010390230.1:0-13532 GCA_031834005.1 Dendronotus venustus
TGTCCGCTAAATGGAGGTGTCCGCTAATTGAGTGTCCGCCTTTTGGAGACTTTTTTATAAGGATTTGACTAGGAAACGGCCGGGGAAAAATATTTTGTCCGCTAATCAGAGGTGTCCGCCTTTTAGAGTGTCCGCTAATTAGAGGTTCCACTGTATAACTTTATTTTGGAAAATTAGTTTTTTTAGGAGCACTAGCAAGTGATTCCCGGCATGAATTGACATTAACTATTCGGCAAGTCGTGTGACTTTTCGGGTGAGTTTGTATTAACCCCTTAAACACTTGAAAGAGTTAAAAGCAATCTCTACCAGACGGAAAATGTCGCGCAACAATGAGAACAATAAAATGTGAGGTCTAAAGTCGCCCGCCATTTTCCACCTAATCGAGTCTTTTCTTTTAACCCCTTAACTGATAATCAGATATATCCGACAAATCGAAATGTAGGCAAAAAATGCCAAGAATGCCAGAGTTTTCCGATATAACTTTTTTTTTCTAATCATAATAAGACAAAATCATAATAATGTTTTTTGTGGCAAATGTGAAAACCTTCGAGATGAAAAGGCTCAAAACATCCGACAAGGGCATTTTAGGTAACCTATATTTTTTTGCGCGCGATATTCTCAAACATTATATTTGAAAGCAACTCGGCAGCTAAAGGGTTAAAATAAACTTATAAATAACAAAATGACACAGTAATACCAAATGTATAAGTGAGAAGTGTGACTTATTTTTCTTTCTTCGTTTTGTTTGCTTCAACTGAATTTTTTGATATTGGATAAATATTATTGTCTCCGATTTACAACGATCTACGAAGCTGACGGAGAAAGATATTAAAGAGAGAAGACACAACTAGAGGTACCTAAAAGGATAAATTTGTTGTGGATTTACTTTTCGAGAGTAAACTGTTAGAAACATGTTAAAAACGGAAAAATAATTGCGAATAATTTAAAACAAATTTATCTCCTTAAGGCGAACAACAAAAAATGTTTATAAGATTTAAGCATCTTCAGTATGGGCTTTGTGGATAAAAAAATTTTTCAAAAGAAAAACATTAAAAAAGACAAACACGACAAAAGAACAATAAACTAGTCAATCTTTGTTGTTCCCCCGGACCAGTTGACGTCTTAAACTCTTTGTTTATATATTTTATAAATTTGTATATTATATATTGATGTATCCGCCATTAATAATGTGACAAATTTATTAAGTGACACCAAATATATGAAAAGAACTAACGATGAGCCTCGGTTCCAATCAAAGGTTGGGTTCTGGCATCTTCTTGCTCTAAATACAAAAATAAATAAAAATAAGTATTCATTTTGATAACAGATTACTTGTACTGTACTTCCATATCTTTTAATTTCACAGAATGGAATCATATATCTCAAGCGAATATTTTAATATGACTAACATTCGCAGGAGGATTCTCAACGAAGTTAAAAACTCGCAAAATATTATGAAACTTAATATTTTTTCACATTTTTCAAAACCTTAAGAATTTCATGCAAATAATAGACCTACAAAAAATTTTCCAGCAACTATTAAGTTTTTAAAGTTCGTAAAGATATGCTATACTACATACGAAAATACACAGTATCGAGAAAACAACTATAAATTTTTAATTTCTGAAAAAAATACAGGATTTATTTTTGCGAATAGCCTTATTTGAAGTCTCCTTCAACTTCATTTATTCTTGAAAGTGTAATTAAGGTTTCTAAGAACTAATATTTTAAAAGTTCATGAGAATAAATAATTTTTGTGGATAACAAATGCATTTTCTATAAAAATAACTTCTGCTTTTTTCCCCCTAGAGTAGTTTGAACAGGTCACAAGCAAAAATAGGAAAAAGAGCTTACCCTTAATTTGGCATCTTCTTCTTGTCTTTTCTCATAATGAGAAAAATCATCAAAGATTGAGGTCTGAGCCTTGTAATTATGAACAATTTTCAAAACCTGCTTTGCTTTATCAGGATGAACTTCTTGAGTGTCACGAGAATTAGTAACTGGCTTGTTTTCATTGTTTTCCAACCGAATATGTCGCAAAGTGTTATTTGGCACATCCTTAACGTAAATCCATCTTACATCAAAACGTCCCTTCCATTTATCTTGAACAAAAATTCCAGTTTCAACATCAAAGTCAACTGTAGATTTCATTTCTGCAACACCACAAAAATGTCCACTACTATTGACACTGAACAACAAGTAGATTGGAGTTTTCACTCCTTTCTTCTCTTGCTCATTAAATGCATCGTTCAATCTACGGTTTCCATGTTCAGTGGATGTCCAACTAGAGTATTTAATTGATCGGAAGATGTCATCCTCACTGTAACTCTTAATAATAAAAAATCTTGCGTTTTTTAAATCAAGATTCAATTCTCTGGGGTTAAAATTATACTTATTCATCAGTTTCTTCAGCAAAGGAGAATTATCTTTCATTCGGTTAATGTCCAAGTGACTATCATTCAGAACAGCAACTGTGTTATCCACACCAGTATTGTTACTATTTTGGTTGCTCTGGTTTTGTCGATTCCAACGTCCACCAGATGGTTGCTGTTGTTTACCTTTAGAATTACTATTGACATTTCCATTATGGCTAGAATAAGCAGGTTTATTGTTGCTCACAGGAGCAGGGTTCTTTGGAGGCATTTTTTTTGGAGGAGGCTTGCTTTTAGCAGGTTGGCTGGCAACAGCTGCCCATGAAACAGGCTTGGCTGGTGCATTAGAATGTCCAGTAGAATTTGATACAGGAGGTGCATGTTTCACTGGAGCACTGACAGCAGTACTATTAGAAATACTAGCAGGTGGTCCAGGAGGTTCTAAACTTTTCTCAACCTCCTTTTCAGAAACGCTCAATGAAGACAACGATTGCTCAACCTGCTCAACAGGAGCTTTAAGTTCGCCATTTTCAAATCCGGTTGACAGTTCAGTTGAAGGAATCACATCTCCCTTCGATTTTTCAACCTCAGTGGGAAGTGGAGGAGGTTTGTACAAGTCCTGAAACAAAGCATTGTTTGGATTGTCCGTAGGTGCTGCAGTACCCCAGTTTAAATTCAAATCACCGTTACCAGTTGGAAAGAAGTAAGAACTTGGATTATTAAAAAACGACCAGCTTCCATTCATGAAAGGAGCTGCTGAAAAAGCATTTTGATAGGTTGAATTGTTCTGATTAAACAAATGATCTGCAGTTACAAATTGTGGATTCTGGGTAGCATCAGCATTTGCAGGGGCATTAGGAGGAGGAGCAGCATTCATAGTACTATACTGCATTGCAGTATGATCATAGTTCTGAGGATTGGGTGGAGGTGGATTGTTTGTCGCTGTTGACCATTGGGCAGGTTGGTTAAAGTTAGGAAATGACATGGCAGGGAAGCCAGTATTGTTTGCATAATAACCACTAGCAGACATATAGGCTTCAGGTATCCCACTACCTAGATGTTGGTTTCCTATTGGAGCTTGCTTGTTGAGATTCTCACTGATCTGAAGGTAAAAAATATTAAAATAAGTTGCATGAATAGAACAAAATAATTCCTATGTGAACAATTACATTGTAAAACACCACTATGATTATCACTATGATTTACATTTATCTATCTACACACCTACTCAATAGCATCCAAATGATTCTAAGAAATACAAAAATAAATATGATCCAAACTTTATTAAGTAATAAAAATTAATCTAAAATTGCCTTACCTTAGGTTCTACAAATTTTCGTGAATCTTCACTTATAAAAACTGAAAAAGGAAAATAAAAACAATTGAACATCATTACATGACAAATAACACAATTATTACCAGCAAATAATAACTGGCTGCAATTCATTTTAAATGTTCAGAATCATTTGTCATATTTTGTTATTGCAGCTACTAAGGTAATAAAGTAATATAATATACACCATGAATATTAAGATCTTTGGTAACTAGCAAATAAGTTTCCTTTGTTCAGATTAATATTTTTTTTTCTTAATTTTATCTATAAGACCTTATATGTACTAATTTTTGTGCAACAATACATGTTGATACATGGATACATGTCTTTAAATTTTAACAAACAATTTTGATTCAATTAGAAAAATTAAATCAGTTTTTCCAGTGTTGACAATCATTATTTATTATAAAATATTAACATCATATTTTCATAAAATCTTATTTGCAGATTACCTATTTTGTTTCACAATAAAGTGTCTACAGACAGTATTTTTTACCCAAAAGTTTACTGCCCAATCATGATAGGGTTGGGTCAGGGATAATCAAGACATGTTTAACTACCAGGTATAAAACAAAAGAAACTTCTAGATCTGTAGATACAGCATACCTTTAATGCATGTTATTGAAATCGTTTATTTACTTTAAACAAAATCCTTCAAAAATCTTTAAAAAAGGTTCAAAATGTATTTGTTTATATATTGGTTACTTTGTTTTGGGAGTTACACATAATCAATAGAGCAGTCAAAAGAAAAGCACCAAAATGGTAGTGTGAATATGGTCAAAATTGTGTTACTTGATAATTGATAATCATTCAATTGTAATTGTAATTCAAAATTGACTGTCTGCCAGGTAACTAATTCTAATTGTAGAATTCACTTGTCTGGCTTTCAAAATGAACACACAACCCATAGAGCAATTTGTTAAACTTCCAAACCAGGTATCACCATCCAATTGTTTAAAATCCTACTGGATTTGGAAGTAATTGCTATTGACCAAAACTGTTTATATTGGCAGACACCAAACAAATTTTTTAAATAAGAGCTCCTTACCTGGTTGATTTACACTTCCTTTCCCAGTCTAGTAAAAAAAGAAAAGCAATCAAAATTTAAAAATCACAAAAAATACCAGAATTTTTGTTACAACAAAACTTAAAAATTTTCAAAGTGGACTTTGTTCTAAAAAACAATAGGAATATTGATTTCAATTAAAACACACCTGGTGTAAATAATTAGACATTACAGTCTCAAACAATAATTTTCCTGAACAATATAGCAATGTCTAAAACTTTGCGAACTAGCCAAATCGACAAAACTTTTCTTCTCCCTTCAGCGTGCAGCTATAAAAGTACACACAAAGAGCCATAATATTTGAGTCATCAAGCAAAAACCGGCAAAATACCGGGGGTATCTAAATGATTTATTATATCTTAAAAATTATCAAAATTATCAAATTTTAATTATATTATACTAATTCTATATTTTAATTTTTTGTTTTAAAGGTATTATTAATATAAAATTTAATTATTATTAAGATAGTTTTATTTAATAGTCCAATAAAAATTAATAATGATACCCCAGTATATTTTCGTATTTCTTGTTGGGCACCTCCACTTTGTATCACGCCTTACGTCATAAACTAGCGAACTGTGGCGTGAAATCCTTTTCGCCCTGATATATTTTTGAGAAAAAAGCGCCTCCCAATGTTATTTTAATATTTCAAATATATTATTTAGGTTAAAATACTTCTATCATTTATACTGCTTAAGAATTATCAAGACTGAAACACATTATATTTACAAAACAAGCAAATCTTGGTTCTCGCCCGCTCTTTGGGTGGCGTAAATTTTTACTTTCGTTTTAGATATTACCGCTCGCCGTGAAGTTGACTTTTAATTTCACTTTCAATTTGATAATATGAGAAAATGTTTAACATTTGCCTATAGATGTTTTGATCAGCAGCTCCCGAGCTCAAGAACTTGCATGGATTATATTTAGGGAAATGGCTCGCCTACTTCATCCTGGCCCTATATTTGCTCTGTCTATAATTGGTTATTGTTTTTTAACTTCCATCTTTACAATTATTTCTTGGCTACCACCAAAAAATCTTCGAAATATCTTCAATGCTGTAATTTTTCATTTTTGGGTCATAAACATCCTGAAAAACTTTTTCAAGGCAGCTTTCATTGGCCCAGGTCACATAGATTTCAAGTGGAAACCGGTAAGCTTTTATTAAATTATTTTTATAAAAATTTTGTTTTGGTTCAGTCCATAATGCAGAGGTAATCAGAGAGACAAGATGCAAACAAAAGAGTGTTTTATACTGCCAGACTGAATATGTTTGGATAGTATGTCTTTTTCAAGTCTCAAGTTTGCATAAAACATCAATTATATTTTGCCAATTCAGGATATTTTCTATGATAACTATACAGATGGATTTCTAGTGACATAGCAATGTTGTTGTTTCTAGTACCAGTCCCCACATGGTTTCGGGTGCAAAAATAAACAAAAATAGTGTATGAAGTTGTAACCTTAGTTATTTTATTTTTGATTGACTATGTAGCTAATGAAATAACTACATTTTTAAATTATTTATCAACGGCCATGTTTTCTCTTCTCTTCAACTTTCTACTCACTTTCACATTTTGGTACAAGTGCCAATTCAAGTCTACCCATTCTTTTAGTACTAAAGTATATTATTTTACTTTGAATAAAAAGGCCCATTTTTTGTCTCAATTCTTCTTTGAGCCGAATCTAAAATAGAAAAACAATTACTATTAGATTTTTCAAAGCAATCATTAGACATATATATGTATGTGTTTGTATATGTGTTAATTCTTATCAGACTGTAAGTGCTCTTTAATCCTAATGGTGAAATGCCTAGAGGTTTCACCAACTTTTTATTTTCAACAACAAGATTCAGAAGTGACTTTGAAGGACAACCCTTTTTCATGTATTTTGTATTTTTACTTCTGTATTTTGTTGATCAAAGGAGGATTGTCATTGTTTATTGCATATATATGTGTTGATTTTTTAAGATTCTGACTTGAAATGTTGATATTTCAAGTATACTTGTATATCAAAGATACTTTTAATAAATGTTAGATCTGCATTATTGGCAATATGCTCTGCTTTAGTGGTAAACAGTTCCTGTAATTTTGCATCAGTATGACACAGGGGAGATTGCTTACTGGAGGGGATCATAGGAAATGTAGTATCAGTACTTTCTCATATATTGCATTTATAAGTGATTCATTTAAGAAATTATTATGGTAACAGATAATACACCTACAAAATAAAGCAGAATGAACTAAAGTTATACATAGACTGTAGAGAGATTTAAAATTTGATTTAATTTTTTTAGGCCCGGAAATATGATGAACAACTTCTACAATTTTGTGAATGTTGTCAAGGATTCAAAGCACCAAGAGCACATCACTGTAAAACATGCAAAAGGTAACTGTTAGATCATTAAAGAACATTCATACCTATAATTATAATATAATTGTTATATACTAGAGCGAGATCCCAAAAACTAGCTTATGTACTCACCAGTTGTCATCTGTTCACTCAAATGATGTTTAACGTTATTCTATAACCGCCCCTGATAATGTATAAGTAAAACAATTTAGTGTAGTGCTTTGCACATGGGCTTGAATATCATTTAACACACACTGATTACCTAGTAATCATATATATAAGACCAGCATCAATTTCCAATTTTATTCTAAAGTAGATATCTAATCCCATCTTTTTCCTAAGTGAATCTAACCCTGTTATGATCATTTTTACATCACTTGGTCCACATTACTTGAGTTATGTTGTATAGGAATTTTAAAATTTTTATTGATTAAACTTTACTTCAGTATCCTATTAACCACTGGACTGCTAAGGATGTATATATACATTGTCAACATGTGGCCTTATCCCTAAACAATACTTAATATATATCAATCACTTATTGTAATGACTGCCATAATTTTCAACAAATAACTAGTAGAGGACATTCTTTTGGGACACTCTGTATAAAAACCCACCAAATGGAGAAGGGATCAAACCCTGCAACTTGCATATAGCCTATCTATACCACTGTTAAAAAAGGTTTTTTATTTTCTGAATAAAAAAACATGATATAAGTACCTTGATGGTACTAATTTTTGCATGTATTAAGTATCACGGTTTTAAGCAAAAACCAAAAAAAAATCAAATTCGTTTAATATATGAAAATTAATATCTGTGAAAATAAAAATGCAAAAACTGAACTTCTAAGAAAATTCAACCTTATATCAATAACAACATAGGGACAAAAAATGCAAATTAATTTAGTAACAATATACTGTTATTTTCTTTGGCCTTCAATAATCAATGACAATGACATTTTGCATTTATCTTCTCAAATCTTAACGAGGGTATTGTTAGTTATATTTGTAACGTTTCACTTTAAATTTTTAAAAATTAGTAGTAGCAGAAATTAGTACCCTTAACTTAATTTCTCACAGGTGTGTCATGAAAATGGACCATCATTGCCCATGGATAAACAACTGTGTTGGTCACTACAACCACCAGAGCTTCACATTGTTTTTGCTATTTGTTGTTATTGGATGTACACATGCAGCTATTATGATGATTCTCTGTATTGTTGACCATCTAGTCTGGGTAAAGAAAATTTTATAATATTTTAGTACACAAAAATAAATTACACAAAAGCATATCTTCATGCATACAAAGATTCAGGAAAAGTACCTCCTGTAATTTTGCCATTTCTACAGAAAGATTTTATGGAAAGAAAAAGATCCATAGTTATAATCAACTTCTATGAAAAGATGAGTTATGAATTAAGGGAAAGGTGTAGTGTTCATGTGGTTATTACTTTTTTTTTATTAGTTAAAGTTTTTTTTTTTTATATTTTAGAAAAGTGGTTTTATGCTTTTACGAGTATATGAAGAGGCGCTTATAAGGATGAATCATCACCTCCTAATTTCTCTATTTTTTGGTATTGGACTGTCGATAGGTGTCACTATTGCTGTTAGCTTTCTACTCTATTATCAGGTATATGTTTTATTCTACTGGAAATTGGTTGTACAAATACTAGGACTAGAAATATCTTACTATTGTGAACTTTGGTTTTGTTTTATGTATTCCAAGAAATTAATCTACCAATCTGAGAGTTATTTCTTTCGAATATGACTATAATGTTTTGCAAATCTGAAAAAATTAGTCTTCCCAAAAACAAAATTTTTTGAATCACGCTTTATATTTGTGGTTCATTACCTCTAACTTTGTATTTTAGAGAATATTTTGGCTGCTGGAGAGTCTTTCCCTTAATTTTGTAGAACTAGTTTTTAGGGTTGATCAATTTTGAAAAAAAAGGGTCCAAATCACTGCAATCAAGCCTGCAAATGTTACCTTGCCTTAAGGTAAAATAATTAAAAGGGTGAAGATTTTCGCAATATTTTACACAGCAAGAATATGCTTGTAAACAAAGAAATATAATTGATTATGAGGTATTTGATGTCTTTTATCAAGACGTTTCTATCCGAGCTGATTTATATTTCAAGGTTAAATCAATTTTAAAGAATGAAACTGGTATTGAAGCATGGATCAACGACAAGGTAAGTTTTGCTTTCTTTTTTCATCTAGTTTCCACATTAAGAGGTGTGTAATTGTACATTTATGACGTTAACAAGAGGAATGGAGTTTCAAAATTCATGGCCAATATGTTTTCGGGTAGCATTTTTATTGAGAACCTCTGCATAAAGAATAAATTTTCTTCTCTTTTCAGATATACTGAGTATATATATATATACGTTGTTTCTTATTATTGTGTTAAAAAATATACTTTTATTTGCAACCGTAACTTCCCACAACAGCCCTGCACTCTTCCAGTGAAAGAAATGCTTAAAACTTTATTTCATAGGCACATTCAAGAAAAAGACCAGCTGGTGACAAGTTTGTTTTTCCTTATGATTTAGGATATAAAAATAATATTCAACAGGTTAGATTTTCATTCTTTTTAAAGATTTTAAAGATTCGCAAATGTTAATTCTCATATTGACAGTTTATAAAATGAGTCATTCGTGAAAGGTTATTCTCTTGATATTGCAATGATTTAACATCCATTTAACATCCATTTAACATCCATGACCAATTTTAAATGATTAGCGGAACTTCCTGGAACTTGAACTATTTTTTTTAATTCTCCCACTTTCTCATAACTCTTTAATTTTTTTTGGTCTCTTGAAGATTCGAGTTATCAAGAATATTGTATTGGTTTGATTGCCGAAAAGTATAATATGATTCTATTTTTCTAGTATAGTCTTTTAATACATACTAAATACACTATATATATTTAAATATTGTGTTTTCCTCATTCATGCCGAAGCCATTTATAGTGAGAGAGAGAGAAATACTCAGGTTCAATTGTTCAGACGGGAACCACAGTTCTAGGTCAGAAACATGAATTCACTTCACTAGCCATCAACAGACTGAGAAGGAGTCACAAAGCTTGTCCGTGACGAGGAGAGGACTCAAACTCAGAACCTCTGTCATCTAAACCCAATACTCTACCACTGCATCACTGCTTCTAATTGGGTTGTTGCCCATATGAAGAAGCCTTTCGAATGATGCTAAACATGTGTAATTTTGGTCAGCACAGCACAACACAGTTAGGAAACTTTATAAAATTGAGCGACAGTTGTTGGCCTAGTGGGTGACATTTCAACAACCAAAACTGTGTATCTCCAAAGACATAAGAGGGTTATGCACATGTCTAATTCGAGAATGCCATGTATTTGTGTTTACTTATATTGCAGGTGATGAACTGGTCCTCGGATTATATCGGTGATGGTATCAGGTGGCCAGTTCTTGAGGGATGTGACCAGTATACATTATCAGTATGTTTTCTTTTCTATTTTTCGGATTATCCTGGACTAAATAGAAAATTGAAGGCGAATCCTTACTAGATGGAGATAGTGGTTTGTAGGTGTTTTGAAACGAAGGCAGGACTCTCATAACATAACAGTCTGTTTAGTGAAGAGACAATCCTCCTTAAAAATTCGTAAATAATAAATATAAAGAGCCCCCGTTGTATTTTTATTGTTGTTTTTCTTGTTTTATATTTTAATATTGTTCTACGATTTTGTTTTTCTCTCAGATTGAACAGTTGGAACAAAAAGACCTGAAAAAGATTAGAATGGTAAGAGAAAGCTGATGGTTTTAAAATGATTCGGATATAAATCCAACTTGGCGATCCTATAAACACTTGTCGGGGTTTTTTCGATTCAGCCACGTGGTTGTTCAAAATCTCACTTGGCAACCAAATGAGCGCTTGGTTGTTTTTTTCGCGTGAAACCAACTGGAGAAAAACTTCGATGTTTTGTTTTTCAAATTTAGAATTTCGACAATCGGATAGTATCTTAGTGATCAGATTTTCATGAAAAAGTGTATTTACAAAATTTTGATTTTGTAACTACAAAATCACATTTCCCATGCGGTAACTAGCCCAAATTCATTTTAAAATTCATTTTAAAATTCATTTTTAAAACTTTTAGTTGTTTTGGTATTCTATGTAAAGAGGGGGGCTTCTCCATTTTTACAAGTTTGCGCTTGTTTTTAAAAAAGGTACCTTATCACGTGATCGAAGATTACTCAGGCACGTGGTTTCCATGTCGACTTGGTTGTCGTGTATTATTCAATTGTCCGTGGTCAGACGAGCCAAGACTAAAGGTGGAACAAGGAGATACGTTTCTTGTAACCAGACACAAAAAGTAAGTGTGTCCATTTTTTACGCTAGGACTGTCGTTAGAATAAAAATAAATTAATATATTTTGAACAGAGGTTTTCTGTTTTTGCCACGTTTCGTGCAGTTATCTACCTAGACTAATAACTGTTTTGTCACACATTCCCGTCTCAATAATTGAATAGAAACATAAAAGGATTAGAAGTAGTCCTCCCATCATAAATGGCGTTCTTAAGTGTGGCAAATGCTAAAAAGAGCATTAACAAAAATGTTAGAAAAAAGGTAAACAGTAACTTAGCACCAAAAGTTGCTTATTTTTTCGCCATTTTGAGACTCAAACGTTGCTTAGTAATTGCTTAATAGAAAATAGGTAAAAGATAATGAGATTTTTCACCCGGGCACCAAAAGTTACTTAATTTCAGGGATTTTACAATATAAGGAATATTGCAAGACAGGAATGACAGTAACACAAAAATACATTTTTGGTAAAAGAAGAGAAAGCTTATTACAAATACTGAGCCTCAAAAGTTGCTTAATCTTTCTGGCTCCGAGCTTTGGTTGTTTATATAATAGTTGCTTATATATAAAAAGTATATTTCGAAAAGGTGGCAGTAACTAAATTTTCAGATGCATAAATATAATAAAATCAAGAAAATCAATATAATTCCATGCATACATACTGTGACCTTCGCAGGCGTTACCAACTCTCTAAACGAGCCTTTGCTTTTGAAATAAATTATGCGAGGTATCTCGACGATTAGGAAATTCTGTTTGACTGGTGACTTTACAGTGTCATGTGAGTTATTATGAGATTTAGCCCAGTTTTTTTTTGTAAATGAGGCAACAGGCTAGTGTGTGATTTGTAAAAAAAATACTGAACCGTTTTTGAAAACATTTTCCATTTTAATAACATATCTCTATTTTATTTTTTAGGCACTGGGTTTACGGAGAGAGAACTGCGCATGCTTTGGAAGGTAATTCTTAAACCTTTTTTTGTTCTATCCGGTGGGCCCACAAAGACATCGAGACAGTTTTCCGTTCTACTGTTATTAAAAAAAACTTCGGATTCTGCATGTTTCCTTGGATGTTGTTTACATGAAATTTCATTTCGTCCCCAAGTGAAATATATTTGTAAAGTCATGACGCTTAACTATCGATATGAGTTTCATTTTGTTCTCTCGCACTGAAATGAAACTTATTTCGGATAGTTCGGAGCAATGTGCGTGTAAAAAGTTTCCGGGGCGGAATGGAATTTGATGTAAACAGCCTCCTAGTTTGGGTATAACTGTCATTTAGAATCGACCATTGTTTAACAGTTTCTGCTGTTTTTTGGTGATCAATTTGAACTTTACAGT
Source organism: Dendronotus venustus (assembly GCA_031834005.1). Taxonomy (NCBI): domain Eukaryota; kingdom Metazoa; phylum Mollusca; class Gastropoda; order Nudibranchia; family Dendronotidae; genus Dendronotus; species Dendronotus venustus. Next base: position 12,794 of record JAUEKX010390230.1, read on the forward strand.
TTTCCGCTATGAACTTTGTGTTATGAGAATACAGTTTGTTATTAAATGAGACAGGCAATACCTTATCGGACAAAATTACGACATTTTTCAAAGGTGGCGAAAAATCGTGTCCAAACCAAAAAAAAATCCAAAAAAGTTAGGAAACTTTATAAAATTATTCAGAATTACCGGTTATTCCGAGAAAATTTAACTCAGGACAAAAATGAAACGTAGATTTATTTTGGCTCAGTGAAAACAAATAGGAAGTTTTAGCGCGGATTTAAATTAGCGCAAAAAATCTTTTTGAAAACTTGGCGCATTTCAATTGGCGAAACGAGAGGATTTTTTGATAAACTATAGACAATCGGAATTGTAAAATCAAAACATATCTTGTAACATTATCCTTGTCGAAAATATCAAAAGATTACATGATAGATAGCAGCGCAGTTAAGTGCAGTCTACTAATTTGCAATAATTGCGCCACTCTAAAGAAATTGTTTGGATCTGATTAGGCGCAGTCTAAAAAGACTAATTCAGCGCGGTTTTCATTTGCCGATTTTGCTATTTTGCGCGAATTGCGCCAAAATTTTCTCCGAATAATGCCTTAAACTTTAATCGATAATTAATCGATAATTAAACACAAATGACTTCGGAGCAAGTTCTTACTGTATATCTTCTTTTTTCTTTTTTTTTCTTTTTTTTTTTTTGGGGGGGGGGGGGAGCATATTTTATTTCTTTACATTCTTACTGTATATGTTGT
>JAUEKX010390673.1:11507-33059 GCA_031834005.1 Dendronotus venustus
ACAATATCAATCTATCAAAGACCGCACACAACTCTAAGCACATCCGGTAGAGAATACTTCGAAACCAAGAATAACCACGAGTCTGCTGAGACGTTCTAGAGGGTCGGCAACATCTACGATGGAGAGTGTATAGAAAGTTATCCTGTAGTCCATTATTTTTGTTCATGTTATTCTCCTTCGTAGAGCTTTGACTAGTCTCGCAATTGTTCTAAATACGCCTCTGTAAGCCGACCCACGATGTTAGGACTACGTCGTGTGTTGACTACTGTGGAAAACAATATGTTCAATCTTCTCTCAGAATCATCCTTTTGTATTATTTATCAGTACATTACTTTTAAAATGAAACGAAGAACTTCTGATCAACGAGGATCTTTTGGTGTTGAAATATGGCCCCAATACACTCTCGCAAAAAAACAATATTTTCACAAATATTCTCACAAAAAAAAGATGATGAAATGACGTAATTTGAAAAATGTAGACATCAAATATGCCGGCGTTTTTATAATTTTCTAGACTAGGTTTTGAACACGAAAGGTTTCGCGTCCAAGAATACCTTAAATTAATTATTTAGTTTGCAAAAAAACTCGTTGGCTTATTTTATGTTTCCACATAATTATTCTAAACCACGAATTCTAGCCCGTTAACCCTCAGTTGAAACCAAGCTCTAAAAGTTACTCGAGTTATATTAATCTTGAAGAGTGATTGAAGACTTTATAATCTGCTTACATACATATATATTGGCATAGACATATGTTCCCACACATTCTCTAGTATGTATAACTACCGACATTATATGTCACTGTGAGTTTAACCACATGACAACAACTGCGCTGACTTTCCTATTAAAGTGGATATGTATACACTTGTGTGGTGTTTGGTTTCGAAGTGGCGGTGCGGGGGAATAGTGCCGCGTCCAAGAAAAACCATCGGAGCAGGACAGGTATGGAATGGTACCGACTTTGAAAACGGAATACTAATTAAATTTCTCAGAAAATGCAAGAATATATACGAGCGAACAGAAAGTTGTATTTAATAAGCGGTTTAAAACTTTTGAATTAAATAAATAAAAATAGAGTGTAGATTAACCGACAACAAGTTATGTGCATTTTTGTTTTGTCTTTTTTTTAAGTGGGTCCATACTCTTTTTAATATGCTTTCTGCTTTGAAATGCAACTTGTTTTATCATCAGAAGCATTCTCCATCAGCAGCATCATAGCTGTTCAAACAAACAAGATGCGAGATTAAGTAACCGACAAAACTTTAATAACGTGTGGAGGAAATTTAAAAAAATAAACAAAACAAAAATTGAGAGAAATGCACTAAGAGCAACGTGCGCATACAGAAACGCAATCAACAGATTTTCATGCGACAGCATGCTTTTACACGCCCCTTCCATAAATAAACAGAGGGAAGATCTTGTTTAGATGAGAAACCCGTCCCTTTCAAATGTTAGACTCGATGTGAGGAGAGACGGGTATCAGAGCTTAGTTAAAAAATGTCCGCGGAATCAGATTATCTGTATACAAATATCTAAGTGGCTAATATTATGCGGTGTTTTCTATTATCTTTGTTATTGTTTATCAACTGACATTTTTTTACAATTTTTTGAAACAACTTCCTTTACTAGGCTGTTTTTTTTACTGCGGAAAAAAAGGTAAAAAAGGGCAGCATAGATACCCGAGTTAATATGTGGTCAGCACATGAGACAGATGAGATCATTCTAACATTTTTCGGAAAATCATTTTTTTTGGCGATTTTCAACTTTTTCTAGCGCCCAAAGCATTAAAAGATCACGGCCAGCACAGAACGTTAAAATAAGGTTTTTAAGACGTCGTAACACGTCGTAAACAGCACATTTCAGAAAGACGAAACTTTTTTGTACGTTTTAAACATTGTATTCTGTTATGTTCCGTTTCTTGTAAACTGTTGAACTTTCAATTAACCCCTTTGAAGCTTGTTGTACGTATGTCGAAAGTAATTTGTAACGGCAATAGCTTTAGTTTCATATAAAATCGAAGTGTGTGTGTTATTTTCGAGTCGTTTGAGGATAATTTTACGCTCTTTTACGCGCTACGCGTTTACACCGAAAACGATGAATTCACAAATTTAAAAATTTACGCTTCACTGCACTGACGAGAAGAAAAGAAAAAAACATTGGTTTACGAAAAATCCCATGTGACTCATCACATCAAAAAAAAAATATATAAATATGATTAATGATTTGAAAATAAGTAGAAAAGTAGCATGGTTTTAAACGAAAGAAAAGTAAAGAAAACCACGCTGAAAGCCAAAATTGCTTCCTGCTTTCACCTATCCCATGGAAAATGATTAATGTGTATTATAATAATTGTGATCGGTACTCTGGCGATAGAAGAAATAAAATTTCTGATTTTTTTCTTTTTTTATATAATCTTTGGAATACGCCATATAACCTAAACCAGGAAATCCCATACACAGAAAGAAAACACCTCTTTTGACCCATGAAGGGACATTTGACATGAACATCAAAAAGCCAAGTTCTCAGACAGGAAGCAAAGTAGAGACAAGAGGACCATATGTATTTTTTTTTTTATCATCCATAAAAACGCAATTTGAGATAAGAGTGAAATACTAAATTCATAGAATAGACATGTAAAGTTTGGTTGGTTTAGAGGTTATAAATATCAAGTAGACCAAATAAACAAAAGAAATCTGATGAAACATCAGAAAATTAAAAATTTAGTTTTAGCGGTAACTCTACATCTGCATCCAGAGAGTATGAAATTTATTTTTTTTATAACCTCTCAAATGTCACCTCTTTTATTTTATACTTCATAAAGTCTCATCTCTCTTATACATTTACAAACTTTTTCACATTTAGAAATCACTGGTAAACGTGTTATTAATTGTTATGATATCCATTCACTTCACACTTTTAGAGAGAAAAATTAAGTATTTCACACTCTGAGATCTTTGAAGGCTGCGATAAAAAAAAAGAGACTTTATTTAAGGAACAGTAAACAGTCTAGTGGACAAGTTCTTGTTTTATTCAGCATTCTTTTATATGACTTCCTGAATTGCGCAAATTCGAGAGCCTCGTTCTGTTCTTATTTTTTGGAAAGATTCAGTTTACTGTTTTTTAAAGTTGTTCTTTATAAAAAATAGAGTAGATTTCTTATAAAAAATTGGTAGTTGAAGGCTCCTATGTTTTTCCATATTATTTTACTTCCTAAGCAAATTTGAAAGAATAGATTCCAATTTTCTTTGTACGTATCGTTACAATAAAATGAACTTCAGTCTAATTTGAACCTTATTAAAAAAAGCATGTATTTATAAATCCAATATATAAATAATGGATGAAAAGGTTTTAAAAGAACATAATATAACGCACATAATATAGCCTCAAAACTCGCTAATCAAAAACTCGTTTTTCAGGAGGTTCGAGTTAGCCTTGTAGAATATGTAAAATATCATAATATATTGCAATCTGGAAAACAGATTTTTCCTTATACTTATAAGAAGCAAGATAACACGCGCATAGCCAAGGTTTATCTGACGCTCGGCTCACTTCATAGATAACGAACGGCATATCAAAATAAAATTAGGAAAAGGACATCATAAGTCTCAAAAATCTTGAATGTCTAGACCGTTTTAACTGGGTCAAAAGCCACACATGTGCCCCAAAATTCTCAAACCCATCACGAGAAAAATAATGAGGTGATACGAAAAAATTCCCCACTCTTAAAATTAAACTTTAAATATTTGATATCTTTGTTATATAAGAGGAAAGTTAACAGAAACTAAAAAAAATATTATGAAAAATATATATATTACTCAATCAAAAAACATGAAATATTGAACACAAGCACAGCACTGTTTTAGAAGAGAAGTGGGTTTTAGAAACAAGCAAAAATATAAAAATATCAAAGAAAACAAAACAAAAACAAGGTGTTTTTTACCTCAAGATCTTCTAATGTTAAGTACGAAATAACCAGAAACTCATCAATAGTATCTTCGTCCGTATTTAAAGGAGCCATGCTTTTTTCTAATTCTATATATTTGACTCCTGCGCTTGCTCTGTTGTTACAAGACTTGTTGTAATTCCTTCTCGCTTCACGAGCACATAACTTCTTTTGTTTAATTCCATCGCGACACCATTATTATTCTTATTATCTCTTGTTGATTGTTATTTGACGTAACCCCCGTCTCCAGTAGGCAAGTGATTCACCACCGTCTGCTTAGAGTCTCTCAGGGGAGTTGCACTGACAAATGAAAGCGATTAGCAAGAGTAATAAAAAGTTGTTGTTCTTTCTCATCAACTAACAAACACCCGACGAACGAATTGTATCCTCAAGATTAAGTTGTTCTTTTTGGAAACTCATATGGGATCACAGATCCAATGTTCTTTTAGTTCAGAGAAACGTGCTTTTATAAGAACACGACTCGGAAAATTGGTCGAAAATATAAGAACATCTAATAACCAACTGAAGGTCAAATTGTTTTTCTAAAACACGTTTATCTTTTTATAAGAACTTCTAAATTTTGCCTCAGGCTGGATGTGCTAATTTTTTTTACACTTTTTCAGCCTCAAATGTTCTTATTTTTGTTCTTACAAGATAAAATTACAAAACAGGTTTAAAATATGTTATTTCTATAAATACAATCAAATATGAGAATGTTTCAAAAAACAGGTTGCCTCATCACTGCAAATGGTGGAGACGATGAGAAGATTCAACTCGAAGAACTTAAAAACTAATCAGGTACTGCACCTCCATCAGAGTTTGTTGAGCCAAAATATGCACCTCCTGAGCAATCCTGTTGTACGGCTGCGATAGAGCCTAGTGATAATCAGATCGTTGATGATGTTAACGTAGTTGAAGATAAAGAAATAATTGCTGAAAGTTTTCCTGACGAGATCGAAGATGGTTGTGAAAGAAGACGAGTTAATCGGAAGAACGATACGAGCATTGTATGATAGTGGATGGTTCGAGGGAGAAATTAGATATTTCAACAAGAAAATGGGGAAATATATGGTTAGATTTTACGGATGGCGATGAAGATTTTGTTGGATTGGAAGAAATAAATGGTGTCAAAATAATCTTATTGTAAAAATATATCGTGATATATTATGTGATAGGAAAAGAATGTTCCAAAATAAATGTTTCTTAGTAATTCTATTTTCCCATTTTTCTGTTCTTAATGGATTAAGGAATTTTTCTTAATTTTTGAAAATTGTTCTTAATTTAGGCAAAATCCCAGCCTTAACGTTCTTTTAAACTAGATTCTTATAAAAAGAAAAACGTGTATTTCATAGGCTAATATTACTTTTGAAAGAACATACAAAAAAAACTGTTTTGTTAAAGATCATAAAAGAAAATAAATCAAATTCATAAATTCATTAACCTTTACACACAATCGCACACACACACACAAATATATAATATCAAATGAGTTATGTAATGAAAAAATTAGAGGCTGTTTGTTTACATGAAATTTCATTCCGCCCTGAAATATAATTGCAAAGTCATTACTTTTAACTACCAAAGTGAGTTTCATTTCGTGCTATGTTTCTTTTGTGTTAAGAACACAAGAACAATTGCACTTAAAAAAATCGAATCGACTATAAACTGAAAAAAGATCATCCGTCTAGGTTTTCTTAATAAACATTATTCGCAGCCCTCTACTAAATGTGTTATCAATTTTACGTCCACACTTCCTGATCTTTCCCATCCTTGTGATGTAATCTGATGAAAATGGTTAAATTGGGTTTATAGCATTTTAAAAAAAAATATGGCATCCAAACTATATTTTACAAGGTATTTCTGCTGCACTTGATACCTTTACATTTTCACCCTGTGATAAATCCTTATCACCAAGATTGAGGTCACAAACCCGAAAATGTAAATACCTCGGTCTCTAGTAGAAAACCCTACTAATTTTAGGTTGTGTTTATTAGAGAGAAGTTATTCCTGGTCAGCTCGGCAAGTGAGTCGACTCGTGCAACTCGCCTTATACAATCACCCCCTAAAATTAGCATAATTTTCTTGCTGGAAAGTCAGGGGTTATTTGCTGCATAGGCAAATTTTTTTGTACGATTAATCGTAAGCAACTTTGAGCATACGCGTATAAACTAAAGAAAGTAATTATTTTAATAAATTTGTAAGGGTTTAAAATCTTTTAGGTAATTTTAATACAGGTTGAAATCTGTACGACCACAAATGGAATTAGTAGGATGTGACGTAATGGACTTTCAGTGAGGTCAGCTTTCCCGCTCAATAACAGCAAAGAAGCAAGCTGCATTGCAATGTGTAAAAGTTTCTAGAATCTGTAGCATTTATGACGCCATGTCAATTTAATGGCAATCAACGATATGAGAGTGGAATATCAAGTTTCTTTTATATTAAAGAGAATCGTGCCAATATCGTCATGTTCCACTTTTTCATACGTGTCGCGCGTAATTTTTGGACGAAAAATAATGAGGAAGTTAGTCTATTATTGAATATAACTACAAACGCATGCCGCCCTTATTCTATAAAAAGTTAATAATTTACGTCCTTGGTAGTCGGACATTATACCAGCTGAGATCTCCTTCACAGATGTTGCTGACCCTCTAAAGCTATCTCTGATCTCCCTAACTGGATATTTCCTCGACAACCTGAAATTTTTTCCAGGTTATACTGGTGAAAACTGAAGCGGAATTTTACATGAATTCCATATTCATATGAAACAATTTACACCATATTGGAAAGGAAATTCTCGTTGATATGACACGACACTAACAATTTTAGCGCCAGCAACATTTTTAGAATCACAAAACATTTATCAATCAAATCTAACGAAGTCATAATTTTAGTTGCTGAGATGTTTACACTTCTGCGCTAATGATTGGAAGCAAGCAATTACCTGTCTCAATTATGTCATTAAATCATCAAATAGAATACCGAGCGATGACCACCACGGTATTGATTTTAAATCTCAATCAACATGTCAAAAGTGTCCACACATTGAGGGTTTTGCTCTATTTTGCTTTAAGTTTTAGGTACAAATTAAAATTGATTAGAGTTGACTGCTGGAATATTGTTAATAGCAAGCTAGCGAAAATCTGGGCACATATAGAAAGGAAATTCAAATTCTTTAATTGGAGTTTCTCCAGCCCAAAAACTTATTGGAAAAACTTTCGTGAACTGGGGAATTGGTAAAAAGATTCGCGAGATAAACTTTACTTGGCTTTGTCTGTAACAAGGCATTTTGGATGGCAATAGTTCAGAGGTGGATCTAGAGGTTCAGCAAACACGTCTAGATTTGATAAATCTAGATCTGCTTCTGTGATTAACATCCATTATGCTGACCATTGACAGAGAGCTACGAAAAACAGTTATCAATATTTTTTGTTTACAAAAACCAACATATAGGAAATCAAAAACATGTTAACTTGGATTCAGTTTGCAATGCAACTTTCCAACCAACAATAAACTGCTGCCAAAAAAATTGTGATTTTGACTTTCAGTTTCCTGATTTGTTTTTACAAATTTCAACATTTTTTGTTGGTGATGAGTCATAAAACTTGTACACGTTAGTAATCGAAAGTATATGAAAACGATACATGCCAGAAATGGGTTTAGGGGGTCGGTGAGATATTGTAGAGTGTGAAAAGACAATTATCTTTTTGCTCTCCTTACACATGTGTTTGCCGTTGCTCCAGATACGCCGATACTCCAGATACGCCGTTGCATGTGTCGGAAACCATTTTATACAAAGGTAAAAACTATGGTTCAGGAATACTGTAACATTCGAAAAAGCGATACACTTTTACGACGTAAACTTTTAACTCTGTAGCGAAAATATTGTATTATTAATTCCAATAATTACGAAATCCATTCGTTCTAATAGTTGGTTTATTCAAAAGCAAATTTACAATAACAACTAATGAGCTCAATTTTCTCAACAAAGTGAAGCAAACCGAACATCAATTGGCTTAATAATTATTCCTTTTGTCTTTTTTTTAAACAAAAAAATTCCCGAACTTTTAAATTTGCTAATTCGCGAAAGCTTATTTAAACAATTTCGTGAGTTTTACCTCTATGATCAAAAATACGGTTGATTCTTGATAACACAAATATTCAGAAACACAAATATATCGGTGATTATATATATATATATATATCTTTACAATAAAGCGAAGCAAAACATAATTTACCTTAATAACTATTCAACAAAAAAGAATTTTTCATTTCACGTGCAAGTAAATGTACAAAAATCACAGGCTTTCATTTGATTTCATATTAGATTTCATAACTAAAACAGGCCATCTCTTAATCTATTTGTATAAAGGAGCATGCAATGGTAGCAACAAAGAAATTAAATAAAAAAAAAACAATTGTTCAGGGGGTGATGTTAAATGCATTATTTCATATTTAATAATGACACTTAATTAAAACAACATTACATAATTGCGTTCACTGTCACTGTGAATGCTTTTGATTTTCTCGAGTATGTAACGATTACAGTCAGCCGATATTCAGCTGATTCTGTTTTCCACGGAGATGCAGTGAGGCGCCTGGACACAATTACGTCTAATTAAATCAACCAAAGATTTCAATTCACGTGGAAAAATAAAATAACGATATTGGTATGACCGTATTTTCACAGATATCTACGCAATTATACTTTTTTATGGTGCAAAACATGTTTCAGTCGATATCTATGATAAAAAGTACTTGAGCATGTTTCTTTTACTGATTTTTCCGTCTCATTGCTCAGATCAGATTCGCATATAATATAGATACTAGCCGAGAGACCCAGCGTCAACACCAGGCTAAAGCCCGTGTGATAACGGCGATAAAGACTCACTTCCTTTGATATGGTTTGATGACGTCATACATTCCAAAACCTGTTCTTAATCTAAACATTATGTAAATTGTTTAATGGGACCTTCTGGGCCGTCAATAAAAATGTTCCAAACGGCCTTGGGTCCCAATAAATCTATTAATAAATCAACGGATAAAGCGATAAACCATAAGTGGCAGATCCAGAGTGTGTCTAAACATCTCCGGAGGAGAATAAAAAGTAGTTATCTATAAAACTTTAAAGCTTTAAAACTTAAAAAAACTTCAAGATAAATGACATCCAGCTCTCCTTCACAGATGTTTGACACACAAATCCAGAATGTGTCAAAACATCTCTGGAGAACTGTTTATTCTTAAAAAAAAATTAAGAAAATTGTTTTCTAACTCTCTCCTTCGTAGAGGTTTGACGCATTCTTGGCCTACCTCTGACTATTAACCTATTGAACTATTGATCTGAACTGGTAAACTATAGGCTATTCAATTTTAATGAACTATATTTTCGTGGATATTTAGATATTTTACACTATTTTACTGTGCAATAAAATAATTTTCATGAACGATTACTTTATGGGAATAACACTTTCAGATTCCAGAGAACAGAAAGTTCGTATTTCATTCTTAATAATATTTTTGATTGCCTGCGTAGGACTGGAAAAATTTTTTTTTGGCGTAATATACTAAGGATTCAACTAAAACCAACGATGCATTATGGGATTAATTTCTTTATAAGAATCCATCAAAGCGTAAAAAATCTTCATTTCGTGTTGTTTTTTTTCTCACTCAATTTCATTAATTTCACAAAAGTATTTATTCATTATTACGAATCGTTCATTTAGCCAATATTTAAAAAATATTTAGCGCGAGAATTTATTGTCGCGATTCAGTGAAATTTCAAAATATGGCAAAAAAAAGTCTTCACAAAAGCAAAAAAGGCTGATTCGACAAAATTTTTGAACGCTAAAACTTCCGATGACGTTTGAAAGTTCACGTAAAAACAAAATAGATATGAAATTTAACTATTTCCCTTTGAAACTGTTGTCATATAACCACTAACTCAAAATCTAAAATCTTTGTACCCCAAATTGCATATTGAAGAAGCTTCAAAAAACGGAAATCATTAATTAAGATAATGGCATGACATTATCATAAATCACTTTTTCATGATGATGTTTCTTAATTAAGAAAGTGATTACAGAGCCGTTTTTAAAATTGGCAAATATAAAAACTTCCTTGATTTCCAAACTATTGGCGCAATTTTGGAACATAATTGGTAAAACTTTGCTTGTTAGTTTTTTTTTTTTTTGAAATAACAAACTACCAAAATATATTAAAACAAATTTTCACCTTAAAGGATCTGTTTAAAATCTTGACAGGAGCAATAATCGTTTTCTTCGACTGCAGTGTGTTGTTGTCTTTATTGTGACATTGGGAGACCAATTACCACATAATAAATATCTTGGTTTGTAACACTATTTCTATAATGTAAACAAGACGTAAAGAACGTTTCTCTGTAGAAAATAATTATTTTCAGAGGATTGCAGTAAAAATTAGAGGAGATAAATTATTCAATTTTGAAAATTCAATCTCACAGTAAAAATTAGAGGACAATTTGACCTTAGTCACACTAAATTAGAGTGGAATAATAGGAACAATTTTTATTTTTTACTAAAAAATAACTAATAAAAAACAACGAAAATAAGAAAGAAAAATTTTCCCTGGTCTCACCAGCTCAATTAGAGGAAAACAAAAATTAGTGAAAAAAGCGTCGCACTAAAATTTAGAAGAAATAAGTTAAGCAAATTTCGAAAAAAGCTATTCCCACTAATTAGGGGACGAGCTAAATTAGAGAAATGAGAAATGACGGTAAACCAAGGACATACGGAAAATCTTTCACAGACATTTTTCAGTAGACCCCGAAGAACTTTACAATACATTAAACAAACACCGACAGGAGATTAAGAAACTTCGACGGACAAAAATATTTACAAGGGTGAGTTCATGTCCTTGGGTAAACGAATAAATCGTTTAAGGATGGATGAACACGATGGAATCAATAAATTACGAGTGACAATAGTTACCAAATTGCTTAAAAAGATTTTTAGGCAATCATGAAGAATTATCAAAACAATCCAATCCTGGTATTTTTTGAGATTTTTACGATTACGCGTGATATTTTCTCTACGCCAAAATTTCTCCGATCCAGGTGGTTTAGAATAAAAATGTTTCTGCTTTATAAAATTTTAGCTACTCAAGATTGCTTGTAATTAATAGGGTTTACGAGTGAGGATAGAGCCCAATCATCTCTGGTAAACCTAATTAATTATACACAATCTTCAGTAGGATACAATTTATCAATAACTAGGGTTTTGAGCTGATATATTCTTTTTTTCTGGTCCTTGGAGAAACCTTATTTCTAGCTCTCCTTCATAGAACTTTCAAAAATGGGTTATAATGTTAGCGACATCACGAACAATACGTTAAACGACCCCAACATCGCAAAGCAATCAACAAAAGATTGTGCAACTGACAAAAAAGAAGCTGGTGACATTTTATTGTACAGTTTATTAGATAGAGCTGTCATTAACCAACCGCCTACACTGCCTATCATTACCGATTATTGTTTCCGCCATTTCTTTTTATAGCAACAAAAATGTATACAATATCTGCAAAGATATGAAAACTGAAATTGCTGAAAACAGGGACATATTTGCATACAGTAAATACTCGAAGCATTGAGCGCCCGGGGCGCTTATTTAAAATTTCAACTTTTAGGGGGGGGGGGGGGGGCAGATTTGAGAGGGGTGGTAATTAAAAATATTGAAAAATAATAGGGGCGTGAGAGGCGCCGCTAAATCGAGCATTTACGGTAGTCGAAATGATAGAGTTATCCTTACAGGAATGACGCTTTCTATTCCGAAGCACATCACACAGCACATCCAACAAGATGAATGTCTAACTAAAATATCTGTACTCGGGGTTATGGTGTCCTGGAAAATCATATGTGTTCTTGTAAAAGTTTGCACGAGTCTTTCTGGCAAATGCTATATGTGCGAGATTGTGCCACATTTTCTTTGTTTAGTTCTTCTCATGGAAATTGGACCTGTTCTTCGAGAAATATTTGGATAATTTTTAAACATATTAGCCCTCCTGGAAATTTGGATCTGTCCTCTTGGCTATTCTCGAGTAAGCTGGAAAAAAAGCTTGATTTTGTACAAAGATCTTACAAAAAAGGTTGCCATATTTTTTAAAATAGATATTCTGTGCTCTTACACAACAATTTCAATAAATTAAAAAAATATTGATCTTCTTGGAGACTTTTATGTGTTCTTTCCATAATTCAAACCTCCTGAAAAATTTGTGTCTTTTCTATAAATCCAAGTAAAAATACTGCTCCTGGAACAAATAAAAATAACTCGTAGGCTGCTTTTGATTGGAAAACAGTAGTTTTTATTGCGTATTTTGTATATATCGTTCTATGAACTACTGATGTAATTTGACACATGCAGGACTAGATGGTTTTCTTTATTTACGACTTTCGACCACGTACGGGTCCACTCGTGTGTTACATAAAGAAACTTAGTGTAAAGTATGCGAGCTTTTAGAAATGTGCTCATTGCTCAATTTCCAAGTTAGTTGACCATTTAATGGAACAGTAGTGGAATACATCAAGAATAAATAAAAAGAACAAAAATGTGAGGCTGAGATCTTTGTTGCAAAAAAATATCACAAGAATAATCCCAAGTTTGATGCGCAAAATCAATGTGATAGTTAAACTGAAATTTTCTTGATTTTTCTGCCCGTAAACAACATCTACATTACACTCTCGTTAAGTGATACACCGGATAGGTAGGCCGGTCGTTTATTAGTACATTAGAGATTTCCTGGTCACTTGAATTTTCTTACCCGGTTCAAACATCCGGTTAAGTGGTACGCCGACTAAATAACACGCCTTTTCTATGTCCCTTAAGTGTCCAATTTAACAAGGGGGTATATAGTGTGTAGTATATTCTATTGCTACATGACATATACGATATTTAGGGATTTGAACCTATCTTTTCCTTTCACTCAAAGAATAAATCATAAGATACATAAGACGAATACTATAAGAATATTTAAGGCTGTCATCTTACTAAGGCTAAAATATACCCTTATAATTATAATATATTCTTATAAAAAAATGAGTGTTTTTTTATAATGATGAACTTAACAGAGGCTTTGTGGTTTGTTAAAGTTAAGGAACAATTCGTGCCTTTTTTCGTTGTCGCTTACTTTTAATTCCAGCTGAACGGCAGGGAAATTAAATTCAACCACGCAGGATTGCCCACCTTCACTGATTTGGCACATTGCCAGAGTAAACAAAAATATTTAAAATATAACTGAACTGTCTTAAGTCTCGACTATAGAAAGTATATACCACGCAATTTTTAGGGTCCAAATCACTTACTTCCGGAGACTAACTTTTGACCACTTTAAAATATGACTGAAATACGCAGTAGGCGGCACATAGACAATGGAAACAATGCAAAGCGAAATATTAGTCCCCCCCCCCCCTCCTCTAAATGTTCATTTTATGTTATATTGTGCCAAATAGTTTTTGCATTTTTTCATATACAACGAATTAACATTTTAGACATGACATATCGTTATGATTGGCAAAAAAATTCAATCTCCTTTCACATGAGGAAGACCCCCTGTCGCAATCTGGAAATTGTAATCAATCAGGGGGTAATAACGAGCATCTTGTTCGGATAAAAACAAAACCGTTTTGGAAAAACTGTAAAAATTAAAACTTGTACGTAAAATTTAAGATTTTTCATAAGAAAAAGATGGCATCCTACTAGCATTACGTGTCTTGAAGTATTGAAGCATGATAATGAACGCCCGTCTATGATTTAATAGATATTTCTGTGTTGTATTGGTGGAGCTCTAAAATGGGAATTAAAACAACATATGGATAAAATTTACACCGTCAAGCACCTGACGTTAGAAAGACGTTACATGAACGTTGATATGACGTCAAAACGTATAAGGAATCGTTGTAACAACGTTGTTTTAACATCTTGGCATAATTTTTATTTCCCTTTGTCTATTATGATTGAGACGGATCTAGAGTGCATCAAACGTTTGAGAAGAAGAGCTAAAAATTAATTAATAAATTAAAGTTATCTCAAGGTTTTTTCAAGGACAACTAATTTTTACTGGGCTGAGCTATGTAAAAGACAAATCTATGTTTCACCCATTTTTTTAAATAGGAATTATTCTTAACATTCTATTGTTATAAACAAAAGGCCTATTGTATACCAGTTGAGATTTCAGCCTGGTATTCTTATAAAAAAAAAACGTGCAGATAGTCATACCTGTTACGCAATACATTATGGACAAACATAAAAAAAAAAACCCATAAAATAATATTGAGCAATACTATAACCACAAATATAAAATTGAGAAAAATAAATTAAATAATACTATTTTTTATTTTCTTCTAAAATATATTTTGTTTCGTTTATCTTGAGGAGAACCGATTCAAATATTACTATTAAAATATTACAAAATAGTTTTGCCAATAAGGACCTGACAAAAATGGTCCGAGCGTAGCCTTAGCATTATTTTATGCACAAATCCTACAAAAAAGAATGTCAGGTTGTTGTAATGACAACAGAAAGAGAATCGAATGAATTACACGTTTTTTCTTTTTCATTAGAAACCTAGGCATTCGGCTGAGCCTCAAGGTTTAGCAAAATTTGGACATTTTGAGGCAGAAATTTTTTTTTTCTGAAGCCAAAGTTTTTTGATTTTTAAATTTTGTAGTTTATAATTTTGCAATGAAATAGTATAAAATTGTGCAATGAAAACCACGTTTTTGGAAAAACATTATTTTTTAATATTTTCAGTTTCCAAATTTTTCCAGTTTTTTAAATATTGGTAAGTCTAAACCTAGAATTTCTTATAAATCGGTTTCTTATAAAGAAAACGTGCAATTAGAACGAACACAATTTACTTTACACAAAATTAAGTACCTTTAAAATTAGCATATACAGCCTAAAAACACATTTCACCTCGTATATATAAACACACATAAAAAAATTACATAACATTGAAAATATACTTTTAGTAGAACAAAATCTTTCCTCACGATGCAAAGAAAAAAGAGAAGAGATTACAGATAGCTGCATGTCTCTCTGAATAAGGAAAACTTGATAAGCTTAATGATAAAGAAAGGAGTTTCATCTTACAAACAGCCAACACAGTACGTTGTTTTAAAGTCGTATCAACGTCCACGCAACGATGTTCTACCGTCATTATAAGCAGATTATATATGAAGAAGGAAAAAGGATTTTCAGATAATTACAATATATAAAAAATGATTGCAAAAAAAATAACGAAAACTAAATTATACCAATGTATTTACAACAGATTCTATAGTGAAACGAGGATTGGGGATTGAAATAAAATTATTTCGCATGAAAAAAAAAACAAGGGCAGATACTAGCCTCGCTTTCACATTCATAAGAACTAAAATGAAGTGAATATTATGTGTTCTTTGTAGCAGGGACCGTTCACCAACATAACAGCGAAACTGATTTTTTTGTTTTTATTTTGTTTAAATTTTAACGAAATTCGTTTCACATGATTTTCAAGACAAACAAAGGCTCGTGTCAAATTTGTAATCAACAAAAATGAAAAGTCCTAGATGTGCTTTTACCACAGAATAAGCTGAACAATTACAAAAAAAATTCGGTGGAAAAGAATTTTATCGAAAGCCCACCACTAAGTCGACAGAAAATAGTATTTTGTTTTAACATTCCGAAGGCGTTTGCAAATATCTAAAATGTAGGCGTTCTTGTCAGTTAGAATGTATATTAACTAAAATTACAAAAAATAAACAAAACAAAAAAAAAATTATACAAAAGGAAACAGCATTAAATTAAAAAACACCAAAAAGGAATTAATTCATTAAAAAATCATAATATTAATCAATTTTATAAAAAAATAGTGCATAACAAAATCTGAACAAATATAAATTATCAAAGCGTGCCGAGGGCCTTATATACTAAAGGTTTTTCACCGACAATAATCTCCTTTTTTCTTAAAAAAAAATCACAAAAATTACCAAATCTAACTTTACTTGGAAATATAAATTGTATAATTTTTTAACGAGCTAACTATCTAGTCAACTATTTGGCTTTTCTTCTTTGTTATTAATACAACACAAGTATAGTATTTCTGCGAAGAAATTCTTAGAGTGAAACCTGGACCATACCATATGTGTTGTATTGAGTGAAAATCTTTAAAGACGTCAGTCCTTATACAACAGCCAGCCAGTCAAGAACAACCAAAGCAATCGAACAACCGGTCAGCTAACTTGCTCTTATACCATGAAACCAACATACTGTTGATCCTGTTCGTCAATATATTCATTGTCACTGCGGTAAGGCTTTGAACTAGCCACGGACGATGGTGTAGGTGAGTGGCGCCCTCCGTTGACGCCCTGGTGAAAACCAGGTGGATTGGGCGGAGGTGGTGGAGGTTGGTCGTATGTCTAAAAGGAAAAAAGAAAAACAAAGAAAAAATCAGAATACACGTTTCTAAGAAAGGTTCTACAAGAAACAATACCGGAATTTGGCATAGTCACTAATATCTAAGATAACCATTTTAACCGACAATACAATTCTGATACAGAATTTTTTTCTTCTACTCATTATAAGGCTTTGGGGACACAAAAACATTTTTCATGCGATTGAAACAATTGATGGAAACTTTACCTAAGAAAACAATGACTTGTCTGAAAACTCAAAAATAACTTCTCCAAAAAAAACAACCACACTGAATGACGAATCATAATAAATCACTGAATATTCTAACCTTTGTTGGTGGTTTCTTCAAACGGTTCGCTCGATCTCCAAAAGCGCCCGGCGCCCTGTTTAACGCTCCTTCGTCAGACGGCGGATTACGAATTGGATCTTTCATTAGAGGTGGAGATTCGGGCATTTCATCTAGTACATAAAAAGAGGAATTAGAACAGTTTATATGGCATTCTGATAATACATGAAGCATGTACATTGGGCAACACAGTATATTCCCTTTAAGCGGGACTCTCAATGGACCGAAAAACTCGGACTCGCTTAGCGAATGTGTCAATTAAGCGAAGTTTTTCTTTTTAGTAAGGAAGTTCAAGGGAGCGAGAAATTCGAACCCAGTTATTAAAAGTCTCACTTATCCATGGTCTCACTTATCGAGAGTATACTATGTATCCTTATTGTGATATATCCGTTTAATAGATATTCTACTCCGTAACATATTATTAAAAATCAAGGCAAAGTGCATATAACGGTGTGTGTATATATATGTGTGCGAAACTGTGCGCTGTTCTATTTACTTTCAGGGGCTCAGAAGACAATAACAAGGAAAAAAGAAAAATTGATAAAAATTACAAAATTATAACATAGAAATAACAGTTTTTAAGAGCCAAGTTTTGTACTTTTTAGATGTGTAAGGAAACTAAGTTCGTTAACAGGGTTTGTTTGACATTACCTGATGATAGACGACCTCTGCTATTTCGCACGTTCGCTCGATGGTTATTTTGTAAGAGTGGCCGAGACGAATCTGAACAGATGAGGAGAATGAACGAATTACAAAATGGGGGCGTGGGTGAGTGGGTTGATGGGTGAGGGTGTATGAACTAGGATGGGTTTGGGTGACAAGGGGTAATTTCTCGTGCTAATAAATAACATACATTAAAATTAATTGTGCATAATTGTGAGTGAGTTGTAAATCATTTTTACCATCGGTCACAGATCAGTACTAGCTAAAAAGCGTCTTCAGGCTAGTGAAGAAAGAGAGTCTACAAAGCATAGCCTGAGAGCCATAACTCAAAGGGTATAGAAGTAGACCACTTCCTAAACACTGATCAAACCATGGGTAATGTATTGTGATCTTTATGTAATGTAATCGTTTGTCATAAAAAAAAAGTCGAACAGTCAGTATTTTTTTAGCCAGTTTTTTGATAAACATTCACTGAAAAAGAAGTTTATACTGTTATTGTCTTCTGGCTGAAGAAAGGAATTGTACCCAACACAACACCACCATTTTTCCAGTTACCATAGAGATAAGGTGAGTTTTTGTACATTTCCTTTTATGCAAATAATATGCACAGTAACCACGAAAGAAATCATGGTAAAATGCTTTCACTTCGCAATTAATTAGTACACTATTGATAGCATACTTTCCCAATTATCACAAAACAGAATACCTTTTTCATTTCTGGCTAACATCCCGAAGCCCCTAGTGCAGTTCAAGGCAGAACGCGATATTAGAACAACATTATTTTGACGTCGTTTTGACATCCAGGCAACACCGTTCTAGAGTCACGTGTTGTCATTACTTTCTTGTGAAAATTCTTTAAACCTATCAAGACCATGGAACGACGTTGCATAAATGTTGATGTTGATGTCACGTCGAAGCGTTGAAACGACGTCAAAAAAAGGCTATTTTAACGTTGTGTGCTGGTTGGGCGTAATCGAGTAAGAAATAAATAAGACATAATTTTATATACCTGGATGAGGTGACTCTGGGTAGTCGTCCAAATTATCTAACGAGTGGCGGTAATTACGTTCGTTACCACGTGATATCTCAGCAGCACGTGACCCACTTAATTGGTTCATCGATTTCGAATAATTCTTGTAGTCGTTAGAGCCTATAAATCGATAAAAAACGGTTGTCAGCGGTTCACATTTTAATCACAATTATAAACAACATTAGCCAGAACTCCTGGCTTTCATTTGTTGCTCATAAGAATAATAAGATAAATCTCTATACTTTTTATTATAAGAAGCCAAGGAGTAGTAGAGGCTATGAACGTCAGGACTAAAAACGAACTAAAACAACAGTGAAAACTCCAAACAAAAACAACGAAAAATAGGAAAAAAAACAGCAACTTCAAATCATGTTCAACTACCGTGCTGTGCTTGCCGCGGAAGGTAACCAACTTCCTACTAAATAGCGTTGACAATGTAATGACTCCTATTAATAATACAAGGAACTAGACGCGGAGCAAAATGTAAATCATTGAAATAAACAGAAATAAACAAAATTAGAACATAATTGTTCATAAACAAAAAAGAGTTCGTACCTTTTCTATCATTCTTTTTCAAACGCCCAAAGGACGTGTAACTAGGTGTTGGATCATTGTCATTAGGTAGGTAACTTGTTGGTCGATGCACGTTATCTCCATAATCCCGAGTTGGCGGGTCTGCATAATGGTGCACTAAAAGGAGAATTAGGTTAAAAGCAAGTCAATTCCATTAGGAAGCATTATCTCTACAACGTATTGTAAGCTCAGCACAATAATTTTACGCCAGTCATTATAATAATTTGCTACATTTCGAAAATTTTTCGAGTTTTTTTATAGACATTTTGCTTAAAGATTTGATTGTAGTCTAATCCAGCAAAGCAACAAGACTGATAATAAAATTTGAGTTGCATATACCCAGCCTGCACACGAAGCCGAAGAACGACGTTATATGCACGTCGTAAAAAAAAACGTCCTGCACCGGTCGCAAAGATGAAACAAATGAACTTACAATCGTTATACTGAGGTGGCGGAGATTTCGAGTCGTCATCAATGATGGTGGAATCAACATCATATGGATCGTGGCCTGTGTAGTTCTGACGTACGAAATCACCACTGTAATTACTGTAGAGAAGGAATAAAAGTATAGTAAGCTTTTATCAAATAACTAGCCTCTGCTTCTCATTTTAGCCTGCACACATTTATATACATGCTCTCTTTTTCTACTACACCTGCTATTCGAGAAATAAAACTGCGGAAAATAGAGATCTGGTGACTAGTTTACTTACGACTTAGGGTTGCCGATCTGACCGTGGTTATTGAAATACGTTTGGAATTATAAACATCCTGAGTTTCTTTTCCACAACCTAAAGCCTATTGTTGGAATACCCATCAAATTGTAAACTTACCTTTTCAAAGTATCAACAGGAATATCAACTTGTACATGAGGATCTGTAAAAAGGAATGTAATTTTCATAATTTTTGAAATAATAATGCCAATTTTTCAATCTCTTGCACACTTAAAGAGGAAAAACAGTATTTATAACAAAGAACTGGTGACAATTTCATGCAAACAGCTAATGAAATCATTTTGAAAAAACATTGAACTTTTCTAAACCACCAGATTACGCTATTCGGAAGATCCGCAAATTGAATTCTCGCTGTCACCCATCCTTCTTTCGCTTTGAGTGTTATTTCGAGAATTTAAGAAAGAGGGACGGGATATCCCATCTAGCCCTTTTAAGAAAGCTCTTAATCTAATTCTCTTTACATCACTATGCAGACCCATCAGCAAGGGATTATGGAGATAACGTGCATCAACTAACAAAGGGAATCCTCCCTAATGGCAATGATCCGATACTTAGTTATACAGTTTGCTATTGTAATTAACAATGAACTTTCTGCTAACGAAGGGACCAAAAGAATGTTTGAGATAAAAAAAAATTAGCCTAGGGGCTACATGAATAGACTAAGCTTTCTGTTGAAGGTAGTGATATACTAGAGGTAAGAGGATAGCCGAGACGAAGAGATTCCACTGTAAACTTACTGTGTCCAGGCTTTGATTCACTTTTCCGTTTGTGAATGATGATGAATAAGATGATAACGACGAGTAAAAGCAACGCCCCACCACAACCAACGGCGATTGCAATGATGTCCGTTTGCGAGAGACCAGTCCTTGGAGCAGCATTTGGTTCACCAAGGATTACTGGGAAAAAAATTTAAAACTCACACTCCCCAGTCGGCATACAACGTCACAACGAAGTCGTTACAACGTTGTTTTGACGTTGTAACAACGTCCAAATGACGTCGTTCTAACGTCGTGTGCCGGCTGGCTCCTGCCTTTTTTACCATTATTTTTTTAGCTCTTTGTTTGCATAATTTTTTTCTTTTTGTTTATGCGATGAGCACTAGCCGAATAATCTCTAGTAAAGCACTAGAAAAGCAGTCTGTAGGGAGAATAGATTTACCTCAAGTAATAGTAGTTTTCTCTTATGGAAGAATTAGTAAATTTCGAAATACCTTATTGGCCCTTCTTACGACAAGACAATTATTCCTAAACACTATTAAGCCAATAGGAACGCATTTAAAGGCCGGCGTAAAAAGGCCAACAAAGTAATATTTCTGTAAAAAAATGTTGAACGTACTTGGTTCGCTGATGCCAACTGGAGGAGCAAAGTTTTGATGTGAATCGATGAGAACAAAGTAGACATTGTAGCTTTCAGCAGAGTCGATATCTTGGATAACATACGTTCCATTGCGTGGTACGTTGTCAACTCGTTCCTCTTGCCACGAATCAGTATTGACAACTTGATACCTGAATATATTACAGTTTATTAGCACTCATAAGGGTTTAAACTTAGTTCTTACTATGGGATAACTATGGGATAACAATGGTATAACCACAGTGCGCATGCTCAGTCTCCCCTAAAGGCCAATCTCCACTAGGCGGAAAATGTCGCCCGCCCGACCGCCCGACATTTAGATAATTAATAGAGTAATATCAGTTGGGTTTAAAATAGTTAAAACTAATTTAGTCCAACTTTGGTAAAAAATTATAATTCAAAAGTATAAAACGTCTCTAAACGTTTGTCCTTATCGATGTCTCCGAACCATGTTCTATTGTTCCATTGTTATCTTGCGTTCTATTGTTCTATTGTT
>JAUEKX010390674.1:0-19119 GCA_031834005.1 Dendronotus venustus
GATGTCTTTGGGAAAGTTATTACGGAAGAAAATTGGTTTCTTTATTTGTTTTGCTAATAATATAAAAAACGCTTATTGTTTTTTGTTGCTTTTTTGCAGTTTTGTTGTTTATTAGTTCTAGTTTTTTTTAATACATTTAAGGTAACATGGTAAAATGAGCCAAGTAAATTTTACCCCCACTTACCATATTGGTTTTATTTTCAAATGTAAAGATAATGAACATTTATGTTTAATGTTACTTAAATATATAGATAGATAGAAAGTAGCAAAGTACCAAGCATACGGATTGAGGCAAAAGGCCTAATTTTCAATGGCAATATCTTTGGATCAAGATTGAGAAAGAATATTTTGCAGTGTTCTTTTCTATTATTGAGTTTCTTTCAATTTCTTAAATAAACAAAAAAATGATACCTTTTGAGGTATATATATATATCCCTTTGAGACGGTCTCCATGTTTTTGATTTCCGTATCACCAGAACATTACAATTAGAAAAACAAAAATCGATAATTAACTAACACCTTATGTATATATATCAAAGCCCGTTTGGAAAGGATGCCTTTGACGTTCCTGATATTTTTTCTGAAGTTTATGAATCGCTCCTGGAATTAACAGCACGGGACTAGCCCGGACCCCGATCATTCATAGCAGCCTGGATGGAGTGTAAAAGCTGCTCCTAGCGTTCTTTTTTTTATTTCAAGCCGCTCCTAGACTTTTTGAGCGCTCCTGCTCCTAAAAATTTTCTTGAGCGCTTCCGAGATCTCGTCGAAATGGGACATCAATTCCAAACGGGTATCAAAGTGTAATATTACTTATAAAACACCTATTTAAGAAATTTCCTCTCACATTCATTTCATTTGCATAGCTATATACATCATACATACATATCCTATGGCTTTGTAATTTTTCTGGCAAACACAGGCCTTGGGGGACATGTGTAGCTCTTTTATATTCATTACCCTTGTTTTTCTGTAGTCTTTTACAAAATAATACATAGTAAAAAACTTAAAACATGTAAACCTGTCTATAAATCCCTTAACCTTTGAAAAATAAAACAATTAATCAATTGAGAGATCCCTCGATTACATTTTTACCCTAACTATTGACTCAATGTTTTAAGCTTGCATCAAGCAATACAAATAGAAATAATAATAAAAATATCTTACCTGGGGTGGCCATCTTGAATATATGGAACGTGCAAGTTAATCTTTCGCTTGTGGCTTCAGCTTATTACCAACGGATTTTCAGTTTGTTCCGGCTAGCAAAATCAATATTGTTATAAGGGCGTTCGAGCTCTATAAATTTCTTGTAATGTACCAGTAGGGATCTTTCTTGGATTTGATATTGGTAAATTTTAATAATATTATATTCCTACATTAATGCTTGGAATAGTAAAGAAGGATAGTAGTTTTGGAATAGTAGAAAAGGATATAGTGTGATGTTTTTAGTTATATACAACGCCCTTACTACGCCTACGCCTACGGCAGTACAAACGCCAGATTAGCTATTTGTATAGACTTGAAAACGCGCAAACTCTGGGGTGTGTGTGTTTTGGCCATGTTCTCATTTGAATGTACATTTCCGTGATATCCGTTTTTTTAGAGGTCTTTTCCATCAGTTTTGTAGGTGGAAGTTACAAAACTGATATATAATAGAAAGATTTTCACTATGTGTTCTCTGATAGTTTTTTGAACATACAGTATGATACTGCAAATTCTGTTTACCTCAACGAATCATCAAGTGCATTTAGTATTGGCTCAAGACCTAAAAATTATAAATCAAGCGTCAGATATACAGTGATTTTACTTGCAAAATCACCAAAAGCGGTATTTTATAATCACATTATTATCATTATTATTTATTTATTTGTAACATTCAAAAATAAAAACTTATTATTTACAAAATAAAAAAAAAACAAATCAAGCAAAACTTTTTATTCCCATAATTTTTGGTTTTAATAAGAAGTGTTGTTGTTTCCAGCTGCAAACTGTTGGGTGAAGTTCTCAACATACTACATAGAACAAAAAAGAAAGAGAAAGGATCAAAGTTATTAGATATTAACTTTCATTATAAAATAAGTTTAGGGAGCACTCTTACATACGTGATTGCTTTCGCGATTTTTCAATTTTCAGATTTTTGGTAATATTTTGCATTTTATCAATATATAAACTTCTGATCAAGGTTAAGAAGGGAAAAACTGGCAAAAGATTAGTTCTTATGAAATTCTTTATTCTACTTTCCTGTACACACCTACAAAATTAAGGGCGTATTCCACTTCGGATGTTTAAGTCCCAATGAACATAGAAAAAGCTTTTCAGCAACGGAAATAAAGAACAATAGGTCGTTTTGCTCGACAGAAAACCTACCCTAGGATCTGGTAAACAAGGTCCAAATGCTTCTAGCAAGAGAGGCTCCTCACTGACAGCTGTTTGGAAATCGGAATAGGAAAGTCTACTGTCATGATCATGATCCTAGACAAAAAAAATATTTATAAGAAATGGCATCGAAGCAACGTTACTATGACGTCAATTCAACGTCGATAAAACTTTATTTTAACGTACTGCCCTGGTATAATAAATAAATAAATAAATAAATAAATATATAAATATAAAAAAAATTAAACTTGAAAATATTTCAAAATGTTTAGAGAACAAAAATTTTATCAGTTATCCTTTTTTTTTTACGAGAATAAACTGTAGAAGCAAGAGCTTGAAATGCCGATTTTACAGGTACAAAGATTTGCAAAATTTAACTGAAAAGTATTGCAATTTTTCAATTCTAAATAATCCTTTACCATTTTCTTGAGTATAATTTCTACCAAATCTTTCACACCTTCGTCCGGATCTTCTTCAGTAGGTTGCTACAGAAAATAAATAGATGCAAAACAAAGACGGAGGAGATTAATAGATAAATAAATGTTATACGTTAATAGCTCTGCTTCCCACAGCGAAAAAATACTGAAAAATCCAGCAAAGAAAAGCCCAAAACAAAATTAATTTCTATTGCGGTTTTCAATCATAATACCCAATATCAATTATTCATTCAATCCCAAAAATCAATATTTACAGAGGTTGGTTGGTTGACGAGTTTGACAGTTCCCTTTCTAATGATTAATACAATAGTTTTAGTAATTAATTTGGGTTTGTTTTTTTAAGCAGAATTTTCAACACATATGTTAGACTTTTAAAGTAAATTAGCCACTTTAGTATTTCAAACATTTTCTATGAATATTAACCATCCCCCTTAAATTTTGGAGGTTTGAAATAATATTATTCACAAAGATTTAATTAATGCCACCTTTATCAATGAATGCTTCAACATATGATACATTTCTTCACGCGTGATATAACCATCAGAATTCAAATCATATACGTTGAAACAATCTATGCAAAAGAAAAATACGTCAAAAACGATAAATACAAGACTGAATCTTGGATTCTCTAAAAATAATTTCACAATACATAATACTATTGAGACTAAAATACTAAAATCCAAATTGAGGCTCCCTATACCAAAATTTTATAGAAAACTGAATACGAATCAACTTACATTGCGCCTGTTCGTCTAACGTTCCACGTAAAAATACAGACATTCCCATGATCCATTCTTCCATGTTGATATTGCTATCGTTATCCTGGTCAAATGCTCGAAATACTGAAGACGAAAACAAAACCAATATCAAAATCATTATGAAATTAAGCTAAGAATTTCATTTTGTTCATTTTTGTTTGCTCCAAATATGATTATTGTTTCAACAGCCAATCAGATTATACAACACAAGCGCAAAATCTGCCTTAAACATTTGCAAGCCTTTAAGGTGAACATATCAGGGTTCAATAACTTTGATGTAAAGTATAGGAAGGATATTCTTACTTCTATCCATCAGTATATCATCTGTCATTTGAAAAGTGTTGTGAAGAACTGTACGAAACTTTGTTCGATCCATTTTTGCTTTTTGATTTGGTATGTAGTTACAAAATATATTGAGCAAATTTTCAACCTCGCATTTTGAAACTGACAAAAAATTATATATTAATATATAATATAAATAATCATCATTAAAACAAACTTTCCTCACAAATATACATAGTTTCATCTAATTAGAAAAAATGTAAAAAAGTAAAATTCTTCTTTGTTCTACATTGTTAGTTTTCTTTATAATAATTCTGATTTTGTTTATAATACTAATATAGTACAATTATACTCAGCTTTACAAGTTTAGAATTATTCGTACTTACAGTGTGTAGATTTATAAATTTTTTCGGCAAGTTTTGCTTGATTCTTTTTAGCAATTAATCCAGCCATGTTATTATTATTTATGAGTTTTCAGCTATTCAATTTTCTGATGATACAATTTTTTGAGTAACTAAAAAAACCGCACACCATATAGTAAAATTGTCACTCAACAATATACTACAAAAAGGTTGTTATTTTATAAAAACAATAGATAAACACTAACAATCTGAAAGGTTTGATGGGAAGATTTTTTTTGTAATTACTAGATGACAACGACAAAATAAATAAATAAATAAATATATAAATAAATAAATAATAAATCTCTCAGAATCCCTCAGAAAATATTTGGAATCCACTGAAAGCAACAACATTTTTAGTAGGTGTCATCATAAGTAAGAAAATACTGGAAGAAAGCTCATCAAATTGGAGTAAAGATTGAAATAGTGTTTGAAGATAATCCTCAGTACTGTACCTAAGTATTTGCTACATATTTTGGATCAGTTTTGTAGAAACTTTCTAAACCCAACTCAACAAAGAGTTAGGCAAGAAAATAAAAGTATTAAACTATTTTAATGAATTTAAATATTACCTTCATAACATCCCACATCAGCATGATATCTACCACTACTAAATAACAACTAAACTATAGTCATTTTACAAATCCTAATAAAAAATCCCAAACAACAAAATTAACAACAATTTATAAAAATTCTAAGGCATTAAAACATCAATCACACGCACACAGATGGCTCTTCACTAAAATAAAGTTTAAAAACAACTCTCATCAAATAAAAAATACTTCAAGACACTAATTAGAATGAAACAATGAAACTTTCAAATGAGCTAAATAGAAAAAATAAAATAAAATTAATGCAATAGCAATAAAAGATTTACGACAAATTAATTATATACATTAATAACAATAACAATAAAAAACTGGAAATTATTTTTGCATTTTTATTTCCTTACAAGGAAATAAGGCCATGGACAAAGTGGCTGAATTCACTAAAAAATAATACCATCTTTTATAATACCATATAAAAAAATCCTGTGTCTAAATTGTAAAAACAAAAGTGAAACTCGTGTGACAAAGATGAGGTGAGGAGATGAAGACATAACAGTATTATAATATAGATTTACAAATTGAGATTATCCTGGAGATCTTTAAAATCTCAGCTACCTAATTTCAAGTTGGGTGAGCGAGAATGAAGAAAAAGCATGAGCTCTTATTTTTGAAGTATCTTTTCTGTTCTTGTGATCTCAATAGTTGTAGGTAGGTGTAGTAGTAGCCCACTCACCTACTCCTTTCTCTTATGCATATATTTTTCTTTCTGCAAACATATAATAAATAAACCAGGTACTCCAGAATAATCATCGACAAAAAATTACTTGAAGCTCACTCTTTCATGTGAGAAACAAAAATTATACTGACTCTTTAATTCAGTAAGTATATAATATATAACTTTTTTGGTGAAGTTGCTTGAACAAAGCGTATCTTTCTCTCATTTTTGCTGCTATTTTTTAAAAAGGCAGTAAAAAGACTGAAAAGGACAACAAAAAGTAAATTATAGTATAATGATAAGCAAATAACTATCTACATACTATAGTGTGTATTTTAGTTGTTTTGCATTATTTTCACAGAAATAAAAAAACAGACTGGCAGAGACGGAAAGATTAATTGTCTTTGACATTGTAGCATGCTATCGACATCGACAAACTATTAAATGTCCATGTTACTATCATTTATTCATTGATATCTTCAAATGTAAAGACTATAACATAAAATACAAATACGAAAGAAAAAGCAAAAGAAAGCCTGCCAAGCTTTAATCTGAAACACATTTGGCACTTATTTTGATCTGATCTTTTTGTTTACATCGTAGACATGGATTTTATAAGAAGCGCCTTATAGCTAAAAAAACACGATTAAAACACTAGCTTCTAGGCGCGAGCGCCGAGTCGTTAAAAACCTAGCTCACCATTATAGTATCCAACCAATGATATGTAAGCGAAGCGCTTCGCTTACATATCATTGTATCCAACTGGGCTAGCCTCGGTTCGCAGACTCATCGCAACTTTTAAAGTTTGATTTATTTTTGTTGGTGGTTTTTGGTGTAAGCTATGTTTTCAGAATGAAAAGAGACTTCTGAAACTTTGTTTCAATATTATGAAAGCTAGTTATATTTATAGAAACAAATTAACAATAATTTGATTTCGATCTAAAAATCAAGGGCACCAAATTATATTATTTTTATTAATTACATTTTAAACATAATTTGTTAATATTTCAGAAAAACTTTGAAAATTTCATGTTAATTCTGTTAGAGTTAGAGTAACAAATAGGGTACTTTATTATGATACAGTGTAATCTCCCCTGATAACTCGAACATTCCTTAACTCGAATAATTTTCTTGGTCCCTTGGAGGTTCGAGTTATAAAGGCGTGTTCTATAGTTTTATAAAAGAGTGTGAGTGTGTTGTATTTATGATAATAAACTTTAAATAGAAATACAAAGTATCCCTTAATCTTCGATCCGCGAAAAGTTTTTGTCAAAAAACTATTGAGGGATCTAACCAATTAGTTTTTAACGTTTCACGCAGTATAAGTTGACGCAACAGAGCTGTCTTATACTATCAAATCGTGCAATTTTCTTTTTATAATTCCGCTCTGGATTTTCAACAATCGCATCCTCAGAGATTTTTTGCTTTGCGGACCCGGGAAGAGAATGGAATTTTTGTTTTTCACTATACGGGCTAGTTTATTGTTCGTTGATGTTAAAAATAATAAGTGATAAAACCCAAGATCATCTGTACCTTTTTACCAGATATTTTATTACTAAGAAATTATAGTAATAAGATCATATAGCTGACCATAAAATAAGTAATAAAATCTAATGTAATTGACAAAAATACGGCTTAAGAGCGCTGGTCAAACGAACGCAACATTGCGATTAATATTTCCCTAATACTTGTATTTCGTTTAGTTGTTTACTTGACTAAACAATAAAGATTCATACAAGTAATATTGGTATTCTCTTCTTTTTTTTTTTCAAAAGAGCTATATTATTTATTGATGGATAGAAAGTATTTGTTCACATATTTTTCATTATTTTGCAAAAGTTGACAAAATGCAGCAACCAACCATACTTTTAAAACTAATGTACCCTAAATCACAATCAATCAATCAATCAATTAATCAAGTTAAAAAGGTTTTCAAAACATCCATAGTTTTCTTCTTGCGATAAAATCAACCATTCAAACATTATAAACTCTCAAAGCTACATTCTTTAAATTTTCCTTCGTCATTCGTATATTTTTCGCTACTAGGACTATTTTGTTTTTTGTTTTTTAAGGTGTTTAATTAAATTGTTGAAAGTATTTTTCAGAACGTGTTATTTTACAAACACATAAAATAAAACTTGACTAAACAATTTATAACTAAAATTACATTGAAAATATCCATAGAAATTCCCATAAACTCTTATATCCAAACATCCTTGAATATGATATTACCATCAGCAAGAAAATTATTACAACAGGCGTGGTGGCCTGGTCTTTGACAATCCATCCATTTACCGGCTTTATATTCCGCCCATGAATTGATACCACCTACATCTGCCCAATGCTGTTGGTGCTTTAGGAAATCAAGTCCGTACTTAGATCGTGAATATAACCCAGGGTTTGGGACAGTGTAAACCCACTGTTTTCCTACTTCGCCTTTAGTTGGCTCAACAAAAATACGGGACTTGATGAGTCTCTGGTCGTCCGGATTCTCTTGTGTCCGGTATATATCACTACCGAGTATGCTTTGCCCGACTAGTTCAATCCTCCATGTTATTGAGCGTATCCCTATATAGCCGCACTCAAACGTTTTAGCCGCTAAACACGAATCGAAATTTGTGAAATTTGGCTTTTGGACGTAGCCATGGCTGACGAAAAGCGTTTTATTGAAAGTTACTAAATGAGGAAAATGCCTTGGCTTGACCATGAGATCATGGTCACGTTCCCATGGCAACGTTTCTGAGAGCTTGGTTTGTCCCACAACTGATCCCGAATCTAACTCGTACTGGTAATCAAAGCTGTCAAAGATCTTCGTAGAGTGCAAAAGTAGCGTGTTCAATTCATCAATGGCGCATTTTGGTATGAACATTCCATTCTTAGTTTGCATCAAGTAGGAGCCACCGTGGATATTAACGTCCTCACATTTATAATTCAGGTCCCTTTCACCAGTACCTGCAGATAGTAACATGCGGCTCAATTTGTTCTTAACGAGGAAAGGTTGATATTGCCGCCTACTCAAGCCACCAATGGTAGCACTTTCGGCTTGTTGTAAGGCAATGTTGCTCGACGATATGACAAAATACTGATTCTGTTGTAAATAGTAAAAAAGATCAAGGTAGAAGATGTCACTGGAAAAGAATAAGTCAGGTGAATGAAACATTGGTTCAGAGGAGCTGGTCATCCCAAAATAAGCATTATTCAAATATCGTGTTAAAGCAGACTTTTTCATAATAAACGCCCCGCTGAGGTAATCGCAACGCATTATACCGTTCTCATCGATGTGGTCATAACCATTGACCATCCTGTATTGATATAGCAGTGTCTTTGTTTTGGAACAGCCTGAATCCCATATACGTGATCGATCTCCTGTGATGGAAGACGTTCCAACCACATCAACAGCCTCGTTGAAAACTAGGAGGCTAATCTCTGTCAGATCAGTGGTCTTAGGGAAATGGCTCAGCTTTCTGGTTAAAAAAATAAGTTTTGTCTTGATGTTTTTCATGATAACCTTGTAAATATCTTTGAAGCTTTTTGACCGATCGAGATGAAGGACTCTCAAAAAAGGTAGATCCTTCATCCAAGGACCCAAGATCTTTTTGAAGATCAATGTGTTTGAGGTGGCAACTATTATCGGATTATTACGGTATTGAGTCTTTGAGATATTCTGCAAAATCTCATTCAGTTTCATAAAGATGCATTCGTTTTGACAGTTGAAGATGAAAGTTATTCGGCAATCCATCATGACTGCATGATTAAGTTCATCTGCTGAAGAGGTGGCTGGAAATGAATTAGCTGTTAGATGTTTTATCAAGTTTATATTGTGCATGATATCCCCCTTGTTGCCCTCATCTCGTTCGTGTCGGGCAGCAACGTGCAAAGTCTCGAGTGCACGAAATATTTTACGACTAATTCTAAGCTGGCTACTTGCCCATTTGATATTTTGTTTACGCAGATAACGTTTTGCAAGCTTCTCCATGACAACATACTTGTGATCAGGTGATTGTAGGTACCATTTCACCTCCAAATAAACTATGACGAGAAAGATGAGAATTGAATATCGTCTTGCTTTGCGGAAGTTACCCCACACACCAAATCTCCTCAACATTCTTCAGTAGTGATGACCGTTTTCTCCAGCTCTATAAAAATCAAATGAAAATAAAAATGAAATCTCAAAGTCCATAATCATGCGATAATAGTTGCCACCGCAAACACACTAATCTTTAATAAGATTTTAAGTCCTCGGATGAAGGACCTACCTTTCTTTGAGAACCCTTAGCCTCAATCAATCAAAAAGCTTCAAAGATACTTACAAGGTTATCGTGAAAAAAATCAAGACAAAATTCATTTAGTCTTCTAGTATATTATTCCAAAGCGGAGAGGTATTGTAACATCTGTGCTGTAGTACGTGTTTCTTAAAACGTGTTTGTTATAAAGCCCCCACCCCCCCCCCCTAAATGTAACCTTTTGACCTTATGTTCTGTACTTTACAAGCAGAGAGGTGATCCAAAAATTATACGGCTTAGGCAAATGTGATAATGCATCAGATAATGTTTATAATCGAAGAAATTTCTGTTAAAATTAAGATGTTTATTTTTATTATTGAACAGAGGACATTTAATACAAAACGTTTATGTACAATATTTACAATATTAGTACATATAGAAACTGTTTGTTTAGTTTGATAGTCAATAATATGGGGTATGACTTCCGAAGGATGACTTCTGAAGCTGATTCAGCAAATTCTGGAAAACTGGGTCTGTTTAATAAGATCGTGACAAACGATGTATAAATCATGTAGAAATACCAAAAAATTATTTCATTATTATTATTTCTTGGCAAAAAAGATCTGAATATCACACTCACTTTATCTCATCCAAATATCACCCAGTAAACAACTGTCCAGTAAACCAGAATCAGATTGTATTGCCAGCGTTTCTTAATCTTCCATCAAAACAGAGAAGATTTGTTTGTTGATTATATAAGCAATGTTTCATTCTTGAATGAAATGACTTATCCGCTTAACGCACTGTACACATAACACAAAACAACAATGTCAACTTCCGGAAATAAACTGCTGCATTATTTCAGACTCAACCACATCATCACATATTAATTGTGTAATTAAGTAATTTTGTTATAAACGAATTTGTTCTTTTGAAGTATAGCCTTGATTACAACAGAATGGGTATGATATTAAGAAAACGTTATTTGACTGTTGTTTCTACGTTTTTAAAGAGGATACATTCTAAAAAGTTGGATATGAACGAAAAATTGTAAGTGAGAGATTCAATATAAATGGTAAAAAAATTGTGGCACTCTTTACTTTTACAAACAGTGGGCAACAATTTTTTGTTAGTTTAACTTTTATATATATTTATATATTTTCATCTTCAGATCATTATCTAAAAACAAATATAAAAACAGTTGAAAAACAGTGTATTCACAACATAAATGTATGTGATTTTATGTTGTACATACACTATTTTTAAACTGTTCGTTAGCTGTTATTGCTGTCCAACTTCAGCAGTTTTGGCTCGATCGTGTGTCCTCCATACTTCTGAAACTACGTAATCAAGAGTCTCGCAGTTCATCGTTGGTGTTGATGAATGAAACCACCTTTCATGTATACAAAAGCATAGCCAATAGTAAATTATCTTCCATAAACCGTTGGAAGGTGTTCCATATTCTATCGATATCTCAACGCAACAGCATCTTGAAACTCAATCTATTCTTTTCAATTTGGTATCTTTATCTGCAACATAATCGTAGACTGTATCTCGCTGCATTGATATTTTCATAATAAAGATAATTCATTTGTTCTTATCTGGGTTGAATATCAATTTTTTTGTGTTTTGACCGAAACGTAAATAGCATTCAGAGTTGTTTGAAGTTCTCCAATAGCACCTTTGATGTCAGTTTACAACCTAGTATGTTGGAGTCGTCAGCATATTGAGTACAATTTCCACATTTTCCTTCATTTATTGACATATATGTTTAAAGTGGAGGGGCCACATTTTTAGTGACGTAGGAGGAAAATTTTTGATTGTCTAATTGGCTAATTTAACCTTTCCCAGAGAATAAAGTTTTCAAAATTCAAATTTGGAGACAAATTTGTTTTAGTTTAAATGTTAGTCAAGTATTAAAATCAATTTAGAAAAAATACACATATACAGTTAAAAAAATTAGAAGTCACTTCTAATAAATTTTCCAAACTGGTGAAGCGTTTATCGTGTTTTGATACAAAATCGTTTGTAATTTTGCGCAAATCAAGTTCGTCCATGAGTGATTTGTAAGTATTGAGAATAGCAAGATAATTGAATCCGCCATTTACGTAATTTTTCAATTTTTATTTGAATAAACAATTTTTTTTTTTTTTTTGGCAAAACGTCGACGGCCGGTGTCGACGGCCCTGGGTATTGAATGCCTTGCTGAAGTCTGTTAATATCACCACTGCAACCTTTCCCCTGGAGTTTAAAATGTCATCTCTCATTTCGACAAGTAGGGTGTTTTTAGAGTGTTTTGTTTTTTACTGATTGTGTTTGTGAGTATATGATTTGGGTTTCAATGTATTTAAACCAGTTCCTCCTTGATGATGATACGTTCAAATATTTTGGAATAGTGTCTGACAATAGTGAAATTGGGCGGAAACCTTTGCTGTTAGCCTGTCAATTTTTGGAATAGGACAGATTTTGCATTGCTTTGGAAATTTGTTGTTTCTGATTTTAGTTAATAGATATGCGATAAAATCTGCAACAACTTTTATCATGTTTATTGGTATGTTATTGAATTTTGTTATTGAAAATCTTTTTGTTGCTTTAGATACTTTTTTAATTTTATCCTCTAAAGACTAAAGGAAATTGTAATAGCACAAAAGACATTTTTTTTGCTCATACTATTGCGTAACATCCGCTCTTCGTAACCTTCTATCTGGACGTAATCTAGAATGTGTTTATGGTTATCTAACCACGTTATGATGTCAAAACATATTGATGTAGGAGGCCAGTAAATTCATCAAAACTTGGACAAAGTGAGCGAGAATTTAGATTTGCGATAGAAAGTTTATTTTGGTTATCTTTGGTGTTGATAATGGTGATGATCAGGAGCTCCAGTGTTGATTGACTCCTCGATTCTGGAAATGTCTGCATTAAAAAAAGTGAAGGTTGCTGGTAGCGGTATAATGTACACGAGATGTCAAACTTCTCATTGAAATTTTCTATTGCCACAAGTAGAACATGCTAGTATCACCAGATAAAATAATACTGAAAGTTGCTGATATGTTTTGGATAATGTGGCACGCTGTGTTTTGTATTTTTTTATACTTCCATTACTAATTGATCGATTATCTTTCATGTTTACAGCTTTTTCATTTGTCTCAGTTTATAAAATAATGATGACGAGGAAAGCGAAAAACCCGTGTGTCTTATCGATAAAAAAAAACTATTTTTTAATAGAAATAACAAAAAAAAAGAAGATAATTATAAAGGAAATTAATTAATTTTTAGTCAATTAGCAAAAAAGTTTGGTCGGATAAAAAAATCTACAAAAATTGTTCGTCGGCAAAAATATTAGTAATATAAGTTGGTCGGCAAAAATATAAGTTTTTATAAGAACGGTTTATATTTTTTTCAGCTTTAAATATTCTTTTTAAGTGTTCTTAAACATCAACTACAAAATAGGAATTTTTTGATCTCGGAATTCTGGATTTTTTTCGCCTGGTGCTTGTATTTGGATAGCTAATAGCAGTGCTTCTTTTTATGCTGTTGTATGTTTTATGTAAAAAGGCAAAAAAAACGTTCTAGAATAAATTTGTTTTTATTAATCGATAAAGAAATTCAGGCCGAG
This sequence comes from Dendronotus venustus, assembly GCA_031834005.1. Taxonomy (NCBI): domain Eukaryota; kingdom Metazoa; phylum Mollusca; class Gastropoda; order Nudibranchia; family Dendronotidae; genus Dendronotus; species Dendronotus venustus. The sequence continues at coordinate 13,357 of JAUEKX010390674.1, forward strand.
CATTTTCTTAGTACGTTCTTAATTTTATGGCAAAATCTCGACGTTCTTATAAACTAGGTTCTTATAAAAAACACGTAATGTTGCTTGCAATGATATATAAATTTTTAAAATTGCCTTCATGAATAAAGTAAATCATACAAACAGTATATGGGATAACCACGATTGCTGATTAAAGATCCGCATTTTAATACTTTATAATGTGGTGGAATATTTATGAAAGGACTGTGGCTTTTCAACATTGAGTTGTGGCGAATCAACAAAGAATTCATCTAAGTTAAAGCTTTTTGATCTATCATGCTTTATTTTGGGCGTTGAGCGTTGTCATTCAAATCTTCTATTTGCTCACACATTTAAAGATGAACTCAAAAAAAGACCGAACGGGATGTGCCGTCCGAGATTCTTAGCATTACATTTTTAAGTCAAAGATTGGAATCCTTAGTGAGGGATTGTCCGTACATTTATTTTTATATCCTTTTGAGGGATCAGTCATGAAAAAACGGAACCCTTATTCGTAAAATTTATTCGCATCATTCGAAATCATTCGCAAATTTTGATTTTGAATGTTCACATTTTCCTTCAAAAACAACCCTTTTATAATTTTTAGAGCGACTGAAACTTACACTATTGAAAAACGAAAAATATTAAATATACGCAGAATCTACAATTAAGGCTTAAGGCCAAAGGAAAGGATTCGGCAAAGATTGGTTACCCAGGTTTGTTTCTCCGTGGTGAAGATGGGGCCTAAAGAGGATATTAGGGTGTAAAACACATGTGTGCAATTCCAACTGTTGGAAAAGGTGTACAAATTGAATATTATAAGTGTAAATGCCCAAGAAATATGGCGCGCGCCATTTTGAAAAAAAAAGGGTTCATAATGGCTACCATCTGTGGGGAGCCCCTCAAAAGGGCCATACTTATTATTGGGTTAACAACGCGAGACAGTAAAAACGTCTTTTTTATTATAAGTTATTTTCTATTATTTCGATTGTATATTGAAGAAATTTATAGCCATCATTATCATCCTTTATTAATCTGCCTAACAGCCAAATAAAAAGCCTTTGTTGTTCATCCTAACTTAAAACACCTGTTCGCCCCCGTTTATCTGACGAACGACCAGGAACACAAACAACCCTTTGTTCACAGGTGTTAATGAAAATAAAACACGTAAAAAAACAAACACTGAAAAAAAGGGCTTTAAATTTCTCTTGTGATAACGTGATATCCTTCACCTACCTAAAAAGACCTATTTAGAAGTTGGGGCAAAAAAGAAAAAGAAGAAAAAAAAGTGAAACCCGATATGGGTATAAAAGTAATACTGTCGATTGACCAAAAACCCCACGAGATAAAGAGAGCATTAATGATTACCATTGCTAACTATTACCATTTCTTCTCTTTTTACTAGTAACCTGTGGGAGAATTCTCGCAGATTTTCACAATTAAAAAACCTTTATTTTATGACCCTGTCATGATTTTTATCGTGTGAGTACTAAATTTTAAGCTGGGAATAAAAAGGTACTAAAAATGGTGTTTAAGGACAAATGTCTTTTATGATACTTTAGGTTATTTTGTTGTTTTAGTTGAACCGGTTAAGTGGGACTACAGGCACTCGGAGAAGTCCACGGTCTCTTTTATATTAATATCATAGTTTCTATAGGTTTTATATCAAAGGGCTCCTTGGTGATGTGAAATCCAGTCTTTTGGATAGTCGACGCTGATTGGCTAGATCGGTCTTGTTATCAATGACAACTAATTGTGAGTGGTTGAGAGCATACTCCTTAGACTAAGAGTTGTTTAAGTGGTTTTATGAAAGTTGTCTATTAAAAAGAATAAAGTACTCTATTTGCATTCTAGTCAAGATGTGCATGTAAACATCGGATAGCTTTATGACGTATGATGTGTTTACTATCTGAAGTAAGATAATATAAGATCATTTGTTTGAGAATCGTTCTTAGTAGTTTCGATTCCTTATATCTTTGGTAGATTGGATACCATATTGGATTTCCCCAAGCTGAAAAAAGAAAAAACAATGTGGTGTAGGAACCTGCACAAGGCTGGCATAATTATTAACTTTGGCTGTCTCGTTTGGCGACCAAAGGTGCCGAGATAGAATGCAGTCTTGTTTAAGGCTATTGGAAAAATAGTGATTTAATTTCGCAAATTTTGTCCAACTTGTCGCGATTTACAAAAGTTTAATATGCTAAAGAATTTGCAGTGGTTTTGTGCTTGCGAAAGTGACAGTTTCACATAATGACGTAATGAGTGCGTCGCTGTACATTAGAACGATGTTTAAACGACGTTAGAAACGTTTATTTGATTAACATCATATGCTGGCCGAGTTGTTCCTATGACAACCTAATATCCTCTCATCATAGAAGATGGACCCGACTCCTAGCAAACCCAAAAAACAACTCACTTCCTATATATAAACCAAGCTTCTAAGTCTTTGACAACTAAAAAACTTTTTTCGCAATAGTAATTTATAACTGAGAATCCGTGAAAATTTATACTCGGATGTTTTTAAGTTATTGTAGATGTTGTTAATATACTAAATTGTACAAAGGGTTTAGAATATTGCATCGTGTATTATCGTTGCTATTCCCACATCATATAGGATTGCTTCATATAAATAATATTTTGAACTCGTTGAATATTGTTAATTTAGAATGTACCTGACCAGATCCATTTAGAAAGTACCTGTGACCCTAGATCTATTGAGTCACTTGATGAAAACACCTGACTCATCAGGTCAGGAATTTAATATGAATACACTTGTATCTCAAATAAATTAACCATTATAGCAGGTGAACTGAGGTATTAAACGTAGAGACCCCTTTTGTTTGTGTTCCATTATCTGTAGCAAAGAAAATGCACCTTATGGTGAACTAAAACAAAAGATTCAACTAGGCTATTATCAAAAAGATGAGTCTCACAGCATGTTTATCCTGCGAGAATCAAACTAAAAAAAAAGCACTATACTATTTAACTAGGAATCCAATGAATTCTTTTTAATCAACAACAGCAGGGTGCAGTAAAGGCTGTTTGTTCGTCCAAAAATAGTAGAATAGATGAGGTCGCAGTGTTGTTATAAAAAGAACGAAATCTCTTTGTATTGCTATGTGTTTGTTAAACTCTTGTTTGCAATTAGATTAAACAATAGTGAATAGGGCTTAGGATGGGTTATACTGACAAATTGAATGTACAGGACGAAAAGTCTTTTCTTTCCTGGGAGCTAAAGATATGCACAAAGGGTGGAAAAGCATTAAGAGATGGATGCAACAACAACAAAATTTAAAGTGGAGATTCAGATCACATTTAAATCTGAACAATTGTTTTTTTTTAATTCTTATAAGACTTATAAGATGAGTTATGTAAGAAAATTCATAATTAATGGACGACAAAAGTTACAAAATAAAGAAAAAAATAAAAATGTAACAAAACAAAAATCGATGTTAAGGTATAAATAAGAGATATAAATTAAATGGCATCAGTTGGTTTACAATGAAATTTCGATTTCCCTTAAGCGGCGTAGTTCAGATTTGCTGTGAAAATTGGTCAATAAAACTTTTACTTATTTCAAGAAAATAAAAAAAAGGCTTGTGAGATGGCGTGATCTTTCAAAAGAAGATTGACAATTTGGCAGAATAAGGCGTCTGGTTTTATAATAAACGAACAAAAGTTGTTACATAAGTTTTGTCCGGTCCGGATTAATAAATTTAAAAACAAATGCTTGTGAAAGAAACATTTTATTTTCATAATATTCAAGATGTGATATTTCACAAACAGCAAAAGGAGAATTCGAGCAAAGATTAACAAATTAGAATAAAACCATTGCGGACAGCTTAGTTGGCTGGTCGACCTCAGAAGCTGAACATATCCGTTCGTGATAAAGTAATTGTCATTTTAAGTGCCTAAAATCTCATTTCTCTAAAAAGTAATTGTAAACCAATTGTAAGCTTATCAAGCATAATTAAAGACAAAAATAAAAAAAAATAAAGCTTGCAAAAAAAAAGAACAAGAAATAAGTTGCTAACTATTTTTTTTAATACGATCTTACCAAATCTTTTAAAGACATTTTACACAAAAGGCTTAAGGTGTTAGAGAGTTATACGAACTGCTGGAAATTGAAAAACAGCTGTTATAACCTCGTAAAATTGCATACTTATTATGTATGTATAAGAATGAGAATGGTGAAAATACTTTCAAAAAGCTCTTTGATGGATAGCAAAGTAGGAGTCTAATTTCAAATAATATAATTAATAATTAATTTAAAGCTTGAAATAATTATAATATATGAACAAATAATAATAAATCACATGCAAATCAAGTATTTTTGTATAATAAAAAAGGAATTCATAACTTTTTGAACTCTAAATAAATAAGGATTCTATTAGGGTGCTGCTATCTTAGAAATAATTCTAAAATAGAAAGCATCTCCCAATAAAACTATCAGAAATATAGATATATTTTTTTAATCATAAGTTACAATCTGAAATCAAAATCACTTGATAATAATATGATAATAATGAATAATATTATTGCAAATTTCTACACAAGTAAGTAAAATCTTTATTTACAAAAACGAAAATATGAAACATAAAAAATTGTTTGGAACAATAATCTCATATATCAGTTGAAAAAGAAAAAGAAAAGGTAGCAAAAGTGACTAACTATAATTTATATACACTTATTTTGGTGATAAGTCGTATATTAGATTACAATGGCTTGCAATTTTTTACAAAAAAAAGGGGTTTAAAGTGAAAATTTAGAATAAATATTTGAAAACTTAATCTCAAGCATAAAAACATATATATACAGAAAGTGTTTTCAATGAATTTTTGTTGAAAGTGAATAAGCCAGTTGGGGTCAATTCCTTAAATTAATGCATAAATATAATATAGTTTGACTACTAAATAATTAAAAATTCTGAAAAATATATGTTGCAAGCCTTCAAAATAGCAATTGTCAGTAATTGAATATTTCATAGATATGACAGACTTTAAATTTAGCAAATTTTAAATATTCATTAAAAGTCAGTGTGAATCAAAAGAACCAAAGTGAAATAATCAAAAAGGTTTTTTTGTATAGCATAACCTGATACAATTGAATGAGTTGCTCAGTGATTTAAAAAAGGTTTACTCTCTTGATGAATAACTTTAGCTAAGAAACCATCTATCTACATTATATTTCTTAAAAACATCAAATTATGCACAAAATGGGTTCTTTTGAAAGTGCTTCCTTGATTTATACATTCAAGTAATATACTTGATACATGTAATTACTTTCATTAAAACATATCAATTATTACTCTGTCCAAAAATAATTTGGATTAAAGAGTAGTCCTTTAAAATAATAGCATAAATAAACAGATATCTACAATTCAAATATATACAATATGGAAACAGAAATCAAAATCGAAATAACAATATTAACATTACAGTGAAATTAGGTTGCTACTTCAGGTGTAGATAACGGTGTTGGAGGCTGACACATTTCAGAAACTGGAGGGAGGGATTTCTTATTATTTTGCAATCGGAAATTGTGATCAACTTTTCTAGCGTCAAAAGTTCCTGATGATGAAAAACTCTTTGTAATGGTATTTGTATTTGTAGTGGTGGTAACATTAGAACTTGTTGTACTTGAATTTCCATTTGTATTATGTTGCGTATTTTGATGGTGTCTAAGGCCACTTTGACTCTTGTATGCTTTACCACAATGACAAAGATAGTTCTTTTTCACTTCCCCAGTCAGGGTTTCTTTCTTATT
>JAUEKX010390785.1:2075-19117 GCA_031834005.1 Dendronotus venustus
TCGCTCTCTCTCTCTCTCTCTCTCTCTTTCTCTCTCTCGTTCTCTCTTTCTCTCCCATACATTTTCATCTATCTATTTCTCACTCTCTCAATTTCTCTTTCTTTAAAATAAAACAATTCTCCAATGATTGATCAAGCAACATTGGAGTTATCGAGGAACAATTGCTATCTAATAGTATAATAAGTTTTGTATGTCGCCTTCACATTTTATCTATTTTATTCTTTTCATGTTTCGTTTTGCCAAAGTACCCTAATGATTACTATTATGGTTATCATTGTTTTAGTTTTTGTCATTGTAACATCCCCCCTTTCCCCCCATCTATTCATTCAGAGAGTTGTTGAATTTTTCTCCGACCTGGACACTGACAGAGATGGCTGGGTTTCCCTGCGTGAGGTCATGAGTGGTTTGAGTAAGATAAAAGAAGAGGAGCATCATCATCGCTCTCCAGTGCGGGCTCTATCTGCAAGTGCTAGAGCCAGAAGTAGCTCCAGGGGCCGAACTCCGGCAAGGGGAGCTACTCCATCTCAGTTTGTTAGTGAAGATTTAGCAGGACTTTTCTCAGCTGTAAAATGGAATGAGGAAGGGTTAGTATCTGTTTTCAGTTTCCGTTTTTGCTTAGTTTGAAATTTTACACATTGTTCAAATTGAATAGAACAGCCTTTTAATTATTTTTTGGGGTATATATCTCTATCTTATTTTCTATTATTTCAATTTCCTTAAGGATTGTTTATACATTTTTGAGTTCATTTCATATTACTGAAAGTGAAAGTGATGGCATGACAATGTTTTTGATAGAATTATTATTCTATTATTCTTGTTATCTACTTATACAATACAACTCTTTAACAGAGAATTTTCTCCCTATTTTTTATACAACTGGTATTTTTTGTAATTTGGTTTCGCAACACCCAAGGCAAATTTCCTTTATTGGTAGATAAAGCTCATCTTATCTTATCTTTGTTTCATTTTGGCTGATCGTAGATATGCAAAGTCTGAAGACATTTTAGATCTTTGGGAAGGTCTTGGAGTGGAGAATGCAAGTAGTATCCTCAAGGTAAGCCTTTCTTGTGTAACATCTAGCCACTGGCCGGGCACTGGAGAAAGAAAGATAGGGCTTTGATACAAACAATTCTCTATACCCAATAATCACTGTCAAGGAGAATACCCATAAATATACTATTGGTGCTTTTTAACAAATGTAAGGATCTTAATCTTATTAAAATAGTCAGTGTTGATTTCTTTGACAAAAAATCATTCTTTTAAACAGTCTTTTATTTTCGATGTTGTCACAAAGGTTGAATGCTGCATGGATATATTTTTATTGTGTCCACATTGTCAATATTATATTACCATATATACTCGTATGACTATAACAATTCAAATTGAAGAAATAATCATATTCCACAGCTTCTTGCAGCTATTTCATAGTTTTAGTCTTATGAAAGGAAGAGAATAAACTCATTTGTTTTATCCAACAGTCCCTAGGTTTCAATCCCAATGGAAAGGTCAAACTGTCAGACTTGTCAACGGCTGTTGATGAGGAACTAGCCAATCCCAAAGCGTCTGAAGGAATTCGTCAAGCCTCGTTGATTTCTTATCAGCAAGAAGTTAGGCACCTCAAGTATGTATTGGCCAAAAAATATATGTAAAAATGATGGAATAGTTGGAAAGTTATGATAAGGTTTTTAAAATATAGTGTACATTTTAATCTCTTTGTTGGTATTTGAAGTAATGATATTCTGCAATCTTTAAAGCTCCAACAGTGGAATGAAGGGGGATCATTATAAAATATAGATTTTATCAAGAAGAAATTTTTGATGCAGTGAAAAAAAACATGTGTGAAATTAAAACAATATTTTGTTTAAAGTGTCAAACAAACATAAATAAAACTGAGTTCTATTTGCTTTCAGATCGACAGTTGATCAAACAGGAGAGAAAAACAAAAAACTTAAATTACAGTTATCAGAAGCGAATGCTCTCAACAAACAACTAGAGAGGGAGGTGGATGAAAGACATTCACAATTAGAAAAGTCATGGGAATCAAAAATGATGTGAGTATTTTTCTAATTCAGATCAATCTTTCAGGCTTTTTAAAATAATTTCATGGAATGGATACTTTTGGATCTGTCGGTGTTCTCCGATCCTGTTTAAAATCAAATTATTATGTTGGTATATTTATAATCTTGCAAGTTTTTCAGCCATTTTGAAAATGTGTTAGTAGTTACGTCTCCTCTTGTAGATTGTGTAACCAATTTGAACACACTCCCATTTCCAGATTTTTAAGGTAATAAGATATAGTTTAAATCTAAAATCAAAAGTTTATCCCTCCACTCTGAGACACATGCACTTTTGAAAATTTATGTACTTATAAACTTTATTCTTGAAAACCATATTTTTTCCCCGTTAAACAATGCCACTTTGATTTTTCAATTTTAACTTTTCATTTAGGACAATCTTAAATGATATTAAAAAAGCTTTTGGGTAAGTCGAGGGTACTTAGTAGTTTCCATTTTATTTGAGGTAAAAAGTTGCAATGAGACATTGGGAAAATTGATGCTGTCATAAGAAACTGAAAAGAATATACAAAATGTAATATCACTCACCCTCTCTTCTTCCTAAACAATTATTCCTGTTAACTACCCTTTGAGTTAAAGTTTTGTTTTTTCAGATCCTCTTTCTATACATCCTGCTTTGCCTTTTATTTTAGATTTTTGTCAGGATTTATAATCCTTTTTCTTTTGAAATAAAAAACTCCTTTGGACAAAAAATCATCGCAATTAAGAGTATTATTTAATTCTATATAGATTCTGCTGAAGCACAGCAAATAAAACTTTACACCAATTCAACTAAATTTTCATTCTCCCAACCTATTTCTCTTTTTTGAAAACTAACAATGCGAGTTCAAAGGAATTGGACATCTTTTAAAAGTCAGACATTCATCTGAAACAATTCATAAAGATGTCATTTTATAATGTGAAAAAAGGGAAGCTTTAGATCTTTATAGCCTAGGTTACAATTCAACTTTTGGAACAATGATGACAATCAAAAATTATTCTTTGCAGCATTTTGTAACTCATTCTTTTATCTGGTCCAGGATAAAATCGTACCCATGGTTGCAGGTAATAGACATTCACAAATATCTTTGTATGCTTCAAATATAGAGTTTACCTTTTTTTAAGCTTTCTCATGGCTTGAATGTTCACTACTATTATATGTTTGCTTCATAGCTATAATGTTTTTATTGATAAAAAGGTAGCTTACAATACGTTATAAAAGAGACAGAAATGCAAATGAATTGTATCTCACATATTTCATTGCAGAACTAAAGTGAACGCTGAAAAGTATTGTGCTGTTGCTCGGTGATAACTAGCAACATCCTCTCTCAGTGTTATAGTTATAGCCGATCTCTGTCTAGAAGAAACAATACGTAGTTGGATTATTTTTATTTTGTTTTAATTGATTAGTCTGCAGATCTGTAAATCTTCAGACAATTGTCTGATTTCAAACAATTTCAATTTAAGGAACTGCTTGAATTTCTATTTGTATTCGTTTTTGCATTATTGATTGGAGGTCAATAGCAAAATAGTCCTCCCTTACCTGAAGTCTGGACAATTTCAGACAATTTTGTGTTGGGTCATTTACAGGTCTGGATTATTAGCTTTTTTATTTGTCTTTTTTTGGGCATGCCATTTGTATTCCTCAGCTTTATTTTCTGTTTTCTTGGAAATTGCATCAGATTTTTAAGTAGATTCTGTATGTCGCAAAAACCTCTTTAAAACATTTTTCAAGTCCTGTTTTTTTAAACTTCTTCCACTGCATGATCTCCTATATAAATTCAAGACCAAAGTCGTAAAAGTTCTTTCCTTGGTGAGAATTCAAACCCAGAGTACTTAGTTGATGGATGAGTAGTCTCACCACCACAACGTAAATGTTTCGCTTTTACCTCACAGCCTAACAAATATCACTATCCACATCATGTGATGTCTACTTCTCAAATTCATATGAAATTCTATATCAACCCATATTCATTTCATTAAAGATTATTCATCAACTTAGATAACTTTGAAAATCTGCATCCTCAAATAAATCAACTGTGAAATACTTTTATGTTAGTACTTTGTGAACAATTCAATGCAATATGTAAACACCCATCTTCCTCTGTTTTCCATGATGTGCTTATTCAGCCCATTGGAATTCTCCCCCAATGAGTTATACTTTTGCTTTAATTCATTTTCTTCCTTTGTATTGTTGCATGAATTTTGTAGTCACCATCTCTCTGATTCCTTAAAATCTTTTATTCACTGTTTTACCTACTGCTGATTTTCCAATCATTTTAAGATGAGAGAAGGCATATGGATAGTCCTTTAATCTAGATAGTTTATCATATAGACACCCCTAACACACATACAAACACACACGCATACACACACACGCATACAGATTTATAAGTACCTTGCCTTCATTTTATTGACATTACGATTACCTACCGTACCTATGCCTCTTGAGAGTTAAGCAAACATGCCGTAGACTTGCTCTGGTTTGGTTCAAAGCTGCTGTGCTGTAGTGGTGAAGTTTATCTTTGCTCTGGTATATCAGGACAGGGACTTAATACCTTTTGTTCAAATGGCTGGGCCTAGATCTCTGAGAATGTCTCGTCTAGCCAGACATTGGACCTGATATGTGCTGGTTACATTGGTGTCTTCTAGTTCCTTTTATACGAGGCAATCCACAAATCTTATATCGCTTGCCGTTTCTGGTGGTAATCATTTATTTACTATTTGGGCAAATGTTTGAGGTTTTATACGTCTTTATTATCTTGAAATGTTTTAATTTACTATAACTTTTGAAAAAGACTTTCACAAGATATTGATATTAGCAGCACCATTATTACATTTGTAGCTAAGTTAGTCAGCTGATTATTTCATTAACTGGCAAATGTATAGTTCATTCTCTTTTTCATTTTCTAATGAAGAATCCCCACATTGCATTTGCTTTTTTTCTAAGGAATGGAATGACTGATTCATTTCATAGATGGTTTGAATTTTATTCTCTTTATCCACTGCATGAAATGATTAGATATCTGGTTAACAGGGATTTTTTAATAACTCACTATCACTATCCGAGATGTAAGATTTGTGCGCACAGACTGGCGTATTTTCTTAAAACTTCTACAATGAAGGCTGAGCTCTGTTTTTTAATATGAAGATGCCAAAAATGTTAATTAAGCTAACCTACTTTGAATAAGTCTGATTGACAATCATAAGTCTTTTTTTGTTTCTCTTTTACTTTTACCCTCTACTTAAAACTTGATGCTTTTTGGTGTCGGGGCAATGCAATTCTCCCTATGGTTAACACAGCAATACAAACCATTCACAGCACGCTGGAGCTTAAATACCAAGACCAGATGAAAGCTCTTCAGACAGAGCTGGACAGGGAAAGAGAAGCAGGGGCAGCGCAAGCCTCACGACTCCGAGCACACCTCGATGACGTCCAGTTGAAGGCTGGTCAAGAAGAGCAGAGATTGTCAGAACGTCTTGCAAGTTCTCAAAAAGTAAAGGAAGGATAGAAATAGCTATTTAGCACCTGTAACCTTTCCTTGATTTGACAGATTTGTCTTACTTTTGTTATGAATGCAATGCCTGTGTAAAAAGAGGATGGGTAAAAAGATAAATTTGTATATTATGAAGCATTACGTCTTGTCTTGAAATGTAACTATATTTCAACAATAAAAAAGACGTTCTCAATTTAATTATGGTTGATTTATTTAGGGGTAAACAATTTTCACATTAAATGTTTCCATAATTGTTCCTAGCCTGAATGATCTTGTGTTGCAGGAAATTTCCAAACTTGAGAGGGAGCTACTAGAGAGTGGGGACAGCCTAAGTGCGTCTGAGAGACAAACTGAAAAACTAAAAAAAGAGCTGAAAGAAAGGGTGAGTCTCTGGGTTTTCTTCATTATCTACAAACTGAATTTTACACTGACAAAAAGATGTCAATGAGTTGTTATCTGTCGAGCTGGATATCTGTAGAATTTTTCTGTAATTAAAAATATTGACGAATTGTATATGAATCTTAACAATTTGTTTGTTCATTGTCCCATTCATGATTGGGCACAGCTGACTGTGACTTGCCATTGTGGCTTTTAGGGGCATTAATCTACTTTACTGTTTGAGACTTAACTGCGGAGCTGGGTGTTGATAGATACCGAAATAGAATAGAATCTTTTCTTATATTTGATATTTTTGATGCTTGCTGAAATGCATTTTCTGTGACTGATTGATTTCAGCCCCTGACTCATGAGCCCTCACCCATGGAAGACGATGACAGACTTGCATTGGAGGAGTACAAAGATTTGGTGGACAGAAAGAATCAGGAAAATAAGGTAGACTTTATTTTGTGCTCTTTTTGAGTATTCAAAAAGAAAGTTTGGGGAATGCTGCTAGCATGAAGAGAAAGATTTTATGGGTTTCTACTTTGTCTTATCTTGTATCTCATTTGTATATTTTCTGTATGTATCAAAAATGCTAATTGAACTTTGAAATGAATCTATCATAATTTATCTTTATTTTGTTATTTATACAAATCATCTACCAATATCATTTTTATAGATGAACCTACAACAGATGATAGTTTGTTGGGTTGGGTTTTATTTTCTACAAGTTTATAAGTTTAAATATTTACAATACACAATAGCTGCTTTGAGAATATTTTTCTCTTATTTCCAAACTATAAGGAACTGACAGATAAATATGATGAGCTTGTAGAACAATTGGAGACCACGCGGATACAACTACAGTCTTCTCAGAAAAAGTCATCCAGGTATTTGTGACAACTTGAATCCAAAAATAGATTTTAATCCATGATTACATCTACAAATAAATGTTTTTCAAATTTTGTTACTTCAGATAATAATTCAACATTTATATGTCCCTTTCTTTGAAGTGAATCACTATTAATTTGTATAAAAGTATAAGATTATCTAACTGATACTAAACTTCAGTCTGTAAAATACTTTTGATAATAGTGTTAAAATGCTCACAGCTGTATTGCTTGGAAAATCCTCTTGAAATGATTATACCTCGAAGACAGAATTGACTGAAAGCCTTTTCCTTGTTTTTATAGAGAATAAAGAACTTTTTCTTCTTTTTTAAAATCAAATTATCTTTTATACCTTTTTGGTTTCATACTTGTTAAAAAGGTTACTCAAAGAACAATATCATTCTTCATCATTTATATTTATGTGACTATTCAACAGGAGGCCAGATCTGCATAGCTCTCACACCCGCATCCCAATGCTTCGAGGTTCCAATGTGTACGACAGACTGTCAGTGTCTTCTGTGGAAACATCAGAAACTGAAGACGATGACAATGTTGTGACAGCTAAAATATTCAAAAGCAATGCGATGCATAAAATAAGTTGTAAGTTTTGTGGCTGTTTCTTCAGTTTTCAGCCCGATATCTAATGCTTTTAAAAAAAGAGCAAACAAACTACTGCATATTCAACAATCCTGGTTTTAGCTATTTGAAATAGTCTTATCAATATAGTACTACTGTGCCTTTCTCCTTCATGTTTCAATTTGTGGAACCTTTTAAATGCCTTTTCTTACTAATGATTTCTGTTGTTCATTTTATGTAGTCTATGTATACATATCTTAATTTCAGATCTCGGTGTAATATACAGTAAAGCACCATGGGCATTTCTTTTGGGATATAACCATCATACTCCTCCTTATCATCATTATCATCATTATCATTATTGTCATTTTTATGTTCTCATACATCATTCATACATCATAGATGTCCATGTTACTTCACTATGCAAAAATCCCAGTATGTTTCTGATATAAAAGGTCATGGAACTTCAGATTTTTAAAATCAAATTATAAAATCTCCAAATTTGATCAACAGCTTTGCTCACTTTCCATGTTGATATTGTTCCCCTTTCCAGCGAGAACGCCCAGTCTGAGCTGTGAGTTCAGCCAGATGGAGAGGTCGGATGTCCTGGACGTGCAGCGCCAAAGCCTCCAAGAAAGTCACCAAGCAGAAATCATTGCTTTGGAAGACAAACACAAAGAAGAAAAGGACAAAATGGTTGAAAGATTTAACCAAGAGAAGGTATGGTTGATCCTCCTAATATTTTAAGATCAAAATTGTATCTAATTGTTTATTTCTCATACATTTCATTGACATGTTAGTCCTATTACCAAGCTATTTGTTTTGGCGTATGTGTCATGTCTTGAGTGGAATGACAAGACCTTAATTTTGTTTGGGAGAATTTTCTTCACCTACCGGTACGTCTTTATCCTCTTAATCAGTGAGGAACTTACAAATGGTTATATACACATGGAAACTCAAATATTTGTGTACACATCAAAACCATGTTTGCATTGAATGGTTCAGTTTAAAAATAATTGAACTTATGATATCTCACAGTGCTGTCACATTTTAGACTTACAATTGCACTAGAATGACGATTTATCAAAATAAACAAAACATGAAGTATAAATTTGTACTTTTTGCTGATTTCTGAATTATGTAATGGTTTCAGGAATGGCTTTTAGAAGAACAGAGATTGAAGTTTGAAACCCAAACAACAGAAGAATTGAAGAATCTGAAGTCATCTTTCAACCAGGAGACGAAAGAGTTAGTCCAAACTCATGAATCTGAGAAAATGGATCTCAAGAGTCAATATGAAAATGAAAAGAAAGATTTAACAGACAGGTATTTTGATCTTGGATTGTCTTCATTCATCACTTAAAAGTCAATTCTTCATCTCTATTTTGATTCATAGTTGATGCTCTGTTAAAATTTTCTTTCAAATAACTATTTTCTTTAACTCAGCAGCAAAAGAAAAACAAATAGCCAGTTGAGTTTCTTTTCATCTTCAAATTGATTCAGTTGATAAAAAGTACAACTTTAGGATAGCTTATGATAATAGTATGCAAATGATGTGAGCTTCTTCCTATAAGGGCAGATCATATTTTATTTTTCACGCTTCAAAAATGTCATATAGTCAGTCGTATATTGTTTGGTGTTACAAATGGGGAAGGGAAATCCATATCTAGAACAAATGAGTCAACACCATTTATCCTATAAATTTAGAACTATAAAACACTGCATTTTAATTGTCACTTGTAGATTATTTACCTGGATGCATACTATCACTATCAACAGTTTATCAGAATTTGCTGTCTCTACAGTGTATTGTTTTTTATTCATTTTTTTATCCTAGATTGTCCGATACTAGGGGATGGATGGAACAGATTGAAAGCCTTGAGGCACAGCTGTCCGAATCTCAGGAGCTGATTGAGGAGCTGAATGACAAGATCACCGATCAGTTGAATCAACAAAGGTCTTCACTCATTCAAGAGTTTGAGGAAGAAAGAAGAAATCTAGCAGAGCGATTTACACGCGAGTTGGAGCAACACCAGTCGAATTATAGAGCCCATGTGGACCAGCTCTTTGCCAAGGTACTGCCTTCTTACGAGTGACCTTTGGTGGTTTCTTTTCATTTATCTTGTTTTAGCACCCTAACAACAGTGAAAAGACATGAGCAATTGGTGCAATAAAAGTGTTTTCTCTGTATCAGTTCTTGAGTGTTTTTCAAATAGTCACTTTATATACATATGCCACATGATGTTAATACCTGCAGAGACTTTGAGTCGTTTTTATTGAAGATTGTGAAAATAAAAATTGTTTACAGGGTGCTGAAGGACTTTCAGGAAAACTGAGAGATGATTTTCTGTCTCTGGTTCGTAAACACACTGAAGAGGAGGTGGGCAGATCACAAGCAGCCATCTTGAATCAATTGCAGCAGGATCGCAGTGAAATCGCAGCTGTCATGGAAAAAGAAAAATCTGAAATTTGTAAGTGGAAGATGTATTTGTTTAGGGGGTTGTGTGGAGGGGGTTAACATCAAATACTCATGTTTCACAAAATCTTGATGCTGTGCATCTTCAAAATATTTGATGGATGATATTTAATATCATTAACTTAAAAATTGAATTAATGATAATAATGATGATAATATTGAAAAAAAGGATGATAATGTACTGTTCATTTGTTCTTGTTGTGCTAATAAAAATGTATATAAAAAACTTGCCTTATACGGGAACTTCGTTATCTTTATAGCGTTCTTTTTTCAATTTCAGATACAGAAACAGAAAACCAAAAGATAAATCTTATGGAAAAGTATGAATCTCAAATTATCACCTTAAACAATGAGGTAGGATTGCTGCGGGAAAAACTAGAAGAGAAAAGAGAATTTTTACTTGAAGTGGCTGAAAAGGAATCTGCCGCTCAACAAGTTGATATTGGCTCTGAAGCTGTCAACAACTTAAGGAAAGAAATGGAGGTAAGTTGTTCTCTTTTTATTGATAATCAAAAATAAAATATTTTGTGGGAAAAATTCAAACTATTGTGATTTTATTTTATGGTCCTATCTAAACATAACTTATGTGAATATGTACCAAATTAGTTCGATGTATTCAGCATCAAACATATTTTGTCAGCTGTATTTTTCCCCCCTCCCAATATATGTGATGTCAGGTGTAACATCGTCCTTGAATTGTTCTAATGGATTCTGATAAACGTGTTGTTGCATAAGTACTTGTGTTTTGAACAGACAATAACATACTCAGTTAATAGATTTTAAACATTTGTAGCTTTAGCACTATGAAATGCATCTATACTTTTCTTGTATATTAGTATTATATGCTCAAATAACTGAAAACCTTTTGCTTTTGCTACTCTACTACTCTACTATTCATTTTGATCTCCGAACCATTGGGTCCAAAAGGAAATTAATTCCTCTGTGGAATATAGTAATTTTTGTTGGTACAGGTTTTTAAAATTTATTATCAGATCAATTGTAATTTGCTTTGTGCGGTCTAGATCATAAACAGAAGGAAACGGGCAGAACAGAAGACTGAGACCAATCAGGATATATATTTGGATGACTATAAAACAGTTGGCAAGGTGCTATACTATGCAGTGTTTAAAATGTGGATGCAGTGATATTCATCAATGTGTGTTTGTTTTACGTCACCCTGCCTTAGATGATATTCTTTGTCACAATAGGATTAATATTTCTGTCATGAAAAAACATCCATCAATAATCGCTGAGCACTTCACCAAAGGATTTACCAATGTATTGCACCAAAGATTTTCTTGCCATTGCAATTGACACAAGTGTTTGTCTGCACTTTTCTTTTCTTTGTATGTGTGTGCTCTAGAATGCCCATGATCCTTCATTTGCGTCTGTGCAAGTGTTTGTAGGTGTTTTTTTTTTACTATAAAGCATTTATTGAGAAACAAAATCTGCAATGGAAATTGCTGAGTGTAGTTGTTTGGATAAAGTTTTTAGTCATAGGCGTGTTTCTACACAATTTAGGCTATTTCAGTTGGCTTCCTCGTTTTATAGTCTGTGTGTATTATAACATAAAACACGGCTAAATTTGAAGACTTTTGGTTCAACCTGTTTTTGCTTCAGAATTTTGTATTCAACCTGAAATTCTGTAATTCTTTCAAAAGATTCATAATGGGAAGTAATGTGAACAAAATGGAAAACAATTCTGAAAAAATTGATGTTTCTTTGTAAATTGAAAATTGGCTTAAATTTGATACTGGCATTGTTGAATAATATGTCAAAATCAGTGATTAGTTTTTCGGACCCAAATTTTTATACTAAAAAACATTTGAACGAAGTAACTCAAACAGTATTAGTTCATGCAATAACGGATTAAGTCTGAAAAATACAGAATGCTTTTTATCTTCTATTGTCTTCTATTTGATATTCTCTCTAAATAGGAGGAGATAATTATTCAACTGGCAAAAATGAAAGAAACTTTTGAGCTTGAGATAAAAGAACTGGAAACTCAGAAGAATCTTTTGGAAGAGGAGCTAACTGAAACCCAAGGGTTATTGGAAGCTGAGAGGAAAAATGCTACAGAAGTGGATGCTCTGAAGGTATTGAGTTATTTCTTAAAACATAGTTTTAAAGTGTGGGTAATCTTGTGTTTAGAATATCTGCCTGGAGAATAGGATAGGTCATGGGTTCAATTTCTGGTAGCTCTAGCTAAGATGTTAAGTTATGAGGACCTTCAACATTGTTGGAAATGTAAGAGAGAAGAAAAAAAACTTACTTCTTGCATTGAACCCATGTTGATTAATGTGTTGCGGAATTCATATTCAAATGTCTTGTATAAAACATCTAGAACTTTGAAATACGATTAAATGTCATAGGCATCTGACTGTTTTTACTTTCTTTTTTCTTTTTGTCTTTGTAAGGAATCGTTGAAGATATTGAAAGCGGAGAAAAAAGAAGTTGAAGGGATGGTCGAGGGCATGAAGGAAAAGTTGTTTTTAGCTTACCAACAGAAAGGACTGGAAAAGGCTGATTTGGAAACCAAATTCCGAGAAATCAGGAATGAAGGATTTCAAGAGGGAAAGAACCAAGGGAGAGAAGAAGGATTTCAGGAGGGAGAGAACCAAGGGAGAGAAGAAGGATTTTCACAGGTTTGTTTTCTAATTTCTTTTGGAACTATTCATTTTCTTTAAATTTGATATTAGTTTAGCTCATAGGTTTAATTTCTCTGCACTAAAAAATAATCATAAAATGAATTAAAAAGTAGTTTATACTATATGAAAGCAGTTAATGGAAGTTGCTTTTAATTTTTTTTAAAGTTCACGCTTTTATTTTGAAGTTCTAATTTTTGGGATAGAAAAGGGATGTGCCAGGTTTAGACAAGCTGATTACAGATGTTTTGATCATTCAAGCATTTGTAAAAGTCATACACGCCGTAGTGGGTGACTACCAGTCCAGCTGTGCGGCTCAGTTATGTCATTTAGCAGGTCGAACCAGGTCCCAGGTCTGTGGAGCCAGACATGAGCTACTAGGTATGCAGTGTGTGGGGCGATTCCTTACCATTCAGGGACATGCTTGTCATTTGACACAAGTCACTGTACTACTACTCCTCTATACCCAACCCCTTAGTATGGTAGACCTGTTTAAGATGTAAGAAATACTAAAATCTTTAACCATCACATTGCACACTATTAAACCTATCTTTTCACCTTCTGTTGATGTTTGTTGTCCAGGGAAAAGAGGAGGGCTTTGAAGCTGGAAAGTCCCACGGCTTGGAGGAAGGCAAAGAAATTGGCAAAGAGGAGGGACAGAAGGAGATTATGACCGAGAAAGAATCGACACATACTAAACAGTTGCAGGAAGCTAAGGTTTATTTCATGACAAGTTGGAAGTTAAAAATTCTTGTTGCACTTTAATAAATATAATTTCATTTTTCAGACTTTGATTACTGTCAGGCATTCGTACCATTGTTTGGCATTCTATCCCTCCAGCTTTTATAAATTCTGATGAATGAAATAAGGCAATGCTTGCTTTTGAAAAAATTCATGTCTGAAATATTGTTTTCTTTTTTTTAAGGGTTTAATTGAAACTTTGAAACACCAGAAAAATTCTCTTGAAAACCATCTAAAGCAGGAGAAGGAGAGAGCCAACAAATGTATGATGCAAGCACAAGACCGAGGCCAGCTAAAGGTGAGCTTCTTTTGGTTTGTTTTTTTGCTTAATGAAAAATAGAGTTTGATTATTTGTTATTAGTACATCTAATAATCCCAGTTATATTTTCTTTTATACCATACATCAAGTTTCTGAGGATTAGATACATTTAAAATGTTATTTCAATCGAATGCATTTGCTTGGCAGGCCCGTTTTGACCAACTCCTCGGAGAGAAGCACGCTATTGAAGTAAAACATGAAGAAACCCTGGCTCAAGTTTGGGATGACCATCAAGCAGAAAAGGAACATTTGATGGAAGAAATCGGGAAACTGGAACAGCGGAGGATTCAAGCTCAAATGGACAAAAAGGCAGTGGAGGCACATATCGGAGCTTTACATCAGGAACTGGAAATGGCTCATGACGGAATGAATGAAGAACAAGAGGAAGCAGAAAATGTAATTACATTTATTTATGGTACTGGTTGTAGAGTTCCTATAGTAATATGGTCCAAGTTTATGAAATCATAAAAATTTCAAAGATTCATTTCCTACTTTATTTGTTTGTGAATAATTTGAATAGGTAAAACTTCTGGAAACTCTCTAAGAAATAAATGTTCCCAATTTCCATGAATTTGAATTTGCATAATTGCGTTGTTTTTGTACAATTGTGTTGTAAGTCATGATCCTATGCAGTAACAGCACTACTGATACCATATGTTTTTCTCTTTTTTTATAAACATTTGTTTAGGAGACAGTTTTAGAACAAGTTGAGAACCATTCAGTATTACATGAACAGCTTACTTTGCTTCAATACCAGTTGAAAGAAGCCGAGGTAGCACAACAAGAGTTAGGCTTGCTGAAGGTAAGATGGATTTGGTTTCTTGTAGTTGTAGTAAGGGATTATATTGATTGAGGAAATCAGTGTTTTCCATTGTCATAAGAAACATTCTCAAATATAATTACTCAACCTTATCCATTCTTATGCATTCAAAAGTAGATATTGACGAAGAATGTGGACTATACATCTTTTTTTGGATTTTTTGTTCAGGTGCAAGTGAAAAAAAAGGGAACTTTGAACCTTTGGAGGGAAAATGTGCTGTAATTTTACATCTATCCTTTATGAACAATAAGATATTACTTCCAGCCAATGGACACGCTGCACATTTCTTGAATATTACTTAATATTCCAGTGTCTTCTCCCCAATCCTTGTCTAGTAGAATAAAAGGCAACTGAATAGGAGTCTTTTTAATGGGTGGAGACCTAATTGTATGGTCAGCTGTGACATAAACAACAGTACATACAGCGTCACTTGGAGCTAGCTTGGTATGGCTCCGTGCATGTGGGAGGTGTGTCATCACAACTCGCATCACAGCAGGCAGCTGTGGGTGTGTACTGACACGTAGGGAAGCACAATTATTGTGCACACAGCTAATGATATTGATATCATAGTATTAGTATGGCGTGTTCAGACGATAACCAAAAAGTGATACGTGCATTTTCCACTTTTTACAAAAAATCATAAAAAGTGAATTCATTAATCAACGGGTGATGCCATGGCTACAATTCAATTGAAAGATCTGATAACAATTTTCTGTCTTTTGCTTTTTTTGCAGGATGAATATGAAACTCTCTTAAAAGAAAAGTGTGAATTAGAAGAATTAGTGAAGAAACTACGGACCAAGTCTTTTGATGATGACCAAACCAAAATAAGATCTCAAATGGTATTTCATCTTATATGCCATAGCTAAAATGAAGATATTTTTATATTTATGATTGCAGTTCAGTAAGTGACTAAAGAAAAAGAAAAGAGAATATAGAGAGTGAGGGTGACAAAAATAAATAATAATTCTCCATTTGTTATCAAATTTGTTCATTATTATAGATAATTGGGCTTTTATCATGCTAATTGCTCTTTTTTTCAAAAAATTGTCCCTTTCTATATATTGTCTGGTTTCATAAAAAGTTAATCGCAAATGATTGATGCATATGCTAATATATCCAACAGGAACACATCAAAAACTTAACTTCAGAAAAAAAGCATATGAAAGAAATACTTGACCAGACCTCAGATCAGGTAAATTTATTGGGAATTGGAGTATAGATTTGGGTGTGAGTGTTATACATCTGTTTTAGGATATTTGATTTTAAAATCAATATTGTAACATTGTTTCAATTTTACATTCCAACCAATGATTAAAGATAGTTTGTTGGTGGCAGGCACAGATAAGAAGAAACAAGAGAAAAATGTTTTTTTAAAATTCTTTTATTCACTTCATAGCTCTGAATTAAAATTTGACAACAAACTTTATTCTCAACACTTAACTGCTCAATGAATTTTGTTTTTTAAAAAGCTTTATAAAGTTTTCAACATTTTATTAACAGTTCCGTCTCTTACTTTTATCCGATCCATCTTTTTAGTTGATTAAATCGACCACCTCCATGGCTCTGTCTACGTCCAAGTTTGTCAGGGAGATTGAAACTCTCAAACAAAAGACCAACACAATGGTGGAGAAAGAAAACTACACGCAGTTACAGATTAGTCTTGTCGACCACCAGAGGCTTGTCATCACTTTGCAAGATGCTCTACGGGAACAAGATTCTATAATTCAAAAGTTTATCAAAGGTAACAGTCTTATAAGGGTATTGCAGTAGCTCAGTGGTGCGCGTTCCGCATGTGAATCGAATCATCATGGGTTCAAGACCCAGATAAATAGTATCTTCCTGACGCCCCAGTCATCTTATTGTTGCAACGCCTGGCTTCTAGGGTAGTGAAGTCAGATCACTAGTAGGATGATCACCTGCTTGTTGCCAGTTCTTGCCCAAATTCTAGCACAAAAGCTGAACCCCACACTGCGATGTGATATAAAGAGAAATAGAAAAGAAAGATAAAATCAGTTTTATCCATGTCTCACAAGTAAATCGTGTCCAGATTTTGTATAAAGAGTTGATTTTATGAATGCAATGAAAATTGTAAACGGATGAAATTATATAAAGATGCTCAAAATGAGATTATTATTAGCACCTGACATTCCTTGTAATATAAAAAATTTGCAAATCCCTTTTTTTTACAGAAAGGGAAGAAGAAGTCATAGAAATAAATCGGTTGATGGATTCAAAAGTGAAAGATGTGCAAGACAAGTATGACCTCAGTCAGGAAGTCGTGACAAAACTAAAGGAGAAATACAAGCAACTGGTAAGGCTATCATTCTATTCAGGCGACCTCTGTACTCCAAAATTGCAAATTTTCAGGAGAAGCAAAAACCTATCTATGATTTTCTCATACACTACCAACAGTCGGAATATATTACCATCACCAGGACCACCAAGACTCTCTCTCTTTACTGTCTCCTCTATTTCACATGTAGACTTCACATATATACTTGTGGTCCTGCACATAGACATTTGTGTTGTGGTGGAACTTGCTAATTGTTATGTAAGAAAACAAGAATGAGGTACAGTGCAGCCTCGCTATTACGACATCCGCTATAACGACATCCCGGGTATAACGACATGGTGCCAAAGTCC
>JAUEKX010390896.1:3936-19099 GCA_031834005.1 Dendronotus venustus
CGGACAAGACAAAGGTGCTGCACCCGCACCCGCATGCAAGCGCTCCGGAACATGCACCAACAATAACAACGGCAACACCAACAATAACAACGGCAACAACAACAATAACGATGCAACAAAATCTGCGGCTGCTGCCAACGCCTTACAAACTCTACAACAGTTGCTCAACCAAGCTAAAACACAGCAACAGAACCCTACCGCTAAAGACTCTGCCACAGTTTTAGTCAACGGTGTACCAGTTAAAATTCCCTTAGGGAAATAATCTGTTTGTTTTGTTTTTAAATTTTATCTTTTTTAGATAAAGCTACATTACAAAACAATAATTTTTTGCTTTTAATTTTTTTTTACAGTTTGAAAAAGCTATCTTAACAAAAAATCTTTTATAGCAAATTCGTTTATTTGCTTAAAGATTAAGGAGTTGTTTTGTTTTGTAAATATAAAAACATAATTAGCTTATCACAGGACAACAGAATCAACCAAGTGGTTCATAATGGCAGTTGAGACCGACCACGCTAATAAACCTAACATCTCAACGGTTGATCTAACACTTAATCATATCAATAATCATAGCTATCTAACGAACGAAAAAATTCATTCTCGCAAAAAAGTGACGACTCACTAAATTTTGTGAACTTATACCTGAATACAAAAGACGAAATAATACAAATGTCAAATGATATTTCATGTGAAGGGAAGTAACAATATATTTCTAATTTTCTTACATATCGAAATGAAATTCCAATACAGTACATGATATGCCAAAAAACAACAACTAGAAAATTGAGAAAAATGAATAATAAGAAAAGAAAATCTTCTAAAAAGCATTTAACATTGAATATTATATAATTATATTAATTAAATTAAATTAAATTATTAATTCAAATATATTTTCCACGCTGGAATCCTAATTATTTAATGTACATAATTCGTAATTTATTATTTCTCTACTTAAAAGAATATACGATTTATTTACTTTGTGTATATAATACTATAAATCCAAAAAATATTCGTCGTCATTTAAACTTAAAAAGATAAAAAACTTAACTGCAATAAACATAAATATTATTAGAGAGGTATTTTTAAGTGATTGGAATGCTGACAGTCATTTTTGAAGAAGAAGAACAAACTTAACTTGTTGCTTAAACGATTTTGAGCAACACTTAAATTAAACATCAACCTCTACTTCTAAAATTATCTAGCTTTAAAAAATGGCTTTTTAGTCTAGAAAGATACCATTCATTTTCAGCTTTCAATCACAACGTGGTTTTCTGTATCGGGGTTTTCATGTTGAATATGTTCGTCTTTGGGAATAAATGCCAAAGGAGCCATACCAATCAAACAGCCGATAACAATACCAATAGCTCTCCCCTGGCAAATAAATGAGAGAAATTTAGGGAATAAACTTTCCCGAATGATCCCTGCAACGTAATTTGTAAGTGTAAACAATTATTAGAACAACTTAAAAGATTTCACTTGTTAAAATCAACATTGTTTTGAAAATTTAGGTGATAATTAGGTGGACTCACAGTATAACTAGCCATCCGTGATGATGTCATTGTAATTTGTGACGGTGTCAGGTTGGGTTCTTCCAATCCTAAACGACTTGCTGTAGCTTCAATCCAACCCGCCAATCTGAAAGGAAAGTAAAATATAAAAAAAACTTGGAAAATATGAACATTTCAATAGAATCCTTTAGTAACAAAAAAAAGCAACTAAACTGTTGCTCTATTTTCGTAGACAGTACAGAATTATAGATAGATATTAAATGATATTTAACACAATACCCTTCAGATCTTTTAATCCAATGTCAAACACAGAGTCCGGAAGTCAGTTTTGCTTGGTAACAAAATCAACATAAGAAGGTACAAAAATATTGTTGTCATAAAAAAGAAAAGGCGTTTTCCTTTTACGTTAAGCAAAAGAAAAAGGTAATTTCTAAACCGATTTATCAATTGAATACAAAGAGAAAATTCTCGATATATCGTATTGTATTCAATTGAATTTTTTTCTATTAAAAAAAAACAACACATTTTTCTTAAATGTAGCAAAGGTATTTCCATCCTTAGGTCGACATACTAACATTTGGAGGACCTTATCACCTTGTTAAATCAAGTCTTTCGGCATTTAAATAGGTGGGCATGGAAAAGCTGACTTTGAGTGGACTTAGCTCGGCTTTTAAGTCAGTACTGCCCTTCTACAATTAAAAGTTTACCGTAAACTATCCTGTTCATTCATTGCATGGATTTCAATGTATTTGGGCGAAAGTTAATGTACACGTGTGCGAGCGAGTGAAAGTTTCTAACCTACCCTATACCAGCAACATCTGATATCATGTTGCCAATGGCAGCCGCTAAACAAACAAATTACACATATAAGGTTAAATCTGGCAAAATTTATTGGCAAGATTTAAGAAATGCTTTTATTTGATACCCTCGAGCCATAGCTTCTCATTCTAACATTCATTTTAGTATTCTTCCAAATTTTTCATACAAGTCACTAAGCATGTTTGTAATAAAGATTCAAACAGATTGAAAAAAAAAACGAAAGAATGTAATAAAGACATAAAGACAGACCTGCCATCGTCGATATTCCAAGAGCAGCTCCAACTGTATGGTCAATGTATTCGCCCTAAAAAATATAAAAAATAATAATTTTATAAAAAAAGAACACCCTTGGGATATTTCAAATTATTGAGCAATACAATAATAAGGTACCCGGTGTAGATAATAAAAAAAGTTGTTTTCCTTTTCAAATAGCGATATGATAACCTCGAATTTATACGTTGAAATCTTCACCATCTTTTTTGAGGAAGTTATAAAAGTATTGAGCTTTTGTTAAAATGGTAAAACATGTATACTCACTGCTAAAATCATAATTGCGTTATCAAAGAAACCGAAACCAACAAAAGGAACTGAGTTAACAAACGCCACTAAAACAATAATAAGAATCAATCAAATTATCAAAATTTACTCTTCAAAATCCCTGGAATCGGAAACACTTTTTTTTAGGAGAAGGATTTAACTGATGATAAGTTCCAGTTAAGTGAACCATGTTCAGAGGCGGAGCTAAAATGGTGCAAACACATGCGTAGGAGAACAGAAAGACAACGATTATCTGATGAAAGCTACAAAATAATTGTGTTTTTACTCTCCTTCGCAGATGTTGCTGTCCCTCTAGATCCGCCTGTGATGTTATATCGTATTTTGCAAATAGGAAACGTAAATAATAAGAACATGCGGTAAATAAATAAATGACTTCGATAACTGCATAAGTTAGAAGTTCACGTCAAACCTCTCTTCTTACCTTTAAGAGATTCAGGGCTGAGATGAAAAAAGTTATTGCGAAGCAAAATAAAAAAAAAGTTTAAATGTATAATTCAAAACTTACAAATACACAGCTGATTAAAGTTTGGCGACTTCTCTTGATATCCTTTCTCCAACAGCATTTCCTGTTCGAGGTCTTGTAACACAATTTGTATCCTCTCTCTCTCCTGGTCACTCATACCTCGAATCAACTGTTCAGCAGCCAAACGGGATGTAGGGCCGCGTGAACCAATATCTGTACCATAGACGGTAGACCCTACAAATATACGTCTCTTCTTGTTTAATCCGTCCAGTGTGGCGGGTGAAGATTCCATCAGTAAACTTGAACACGAGCGAGAATTGATTGTATGGTAAGACCGATTTTGTAAGTCATTGTTCAAATAAGGCCTAGTAGTTCTCCTCTTGTAAACATGTATTTTATTCATCTCATTCTGTACACCATCATCTTTGGAGGAGGAGAATGAAACGGTATTGTGACCAGTACTACCATCAACAATTCTTGATAAGCATTGGCACTTGTCTTGAAAATGTTGTGATGGTAACGCACTATTGTCAGATCCTTGAACAACCGCAAAACTCGACTGAAAACTTCGCTTTACAATTAGTTTTCTTTTCATGGAAACGTTGTAACACAACAATGTCTTTCCCTGCAAACTTCTCAACGACATCTTCTGACACCAAGACATCCTTGAATAAGAGTAGAATCTACGAGAGTTTCCTCAACAACAATCCATAGAAACAGCAACAAAGCATATCACTTATAGTTCTTATATATCTAAAGTGGACATTTTTTTTAAACTTCTGAGCATATCTTAAAACAAAATATAAAAATCAATTAATGGTTTTAAACGGATTTTTGTAACAACCTTCTACAACCATTTTATAAAAAACAAATTACACAGCAAAGCTTATTATTGACCTTGCAAACATAACATATATATATATTTCTCTAACATTTATTTGAGAAAGAAAAACAAAATTGCTAGTATCAAAGTTAAAGGATAATCAAAAAATAACATTATAAATGTACTAGCCCAATAAAAAATATCATATCATAGAAAATTGGAGCTAAAAAAAATGAGAAAAGCTAACTGCTAAATAATGTTAAATACTGTGCTGATAAATATAGAAAAATATTGTATTGTTTAATGCTAAATTAATGTAAATGTCGATACAAATATACAGGTAATATACAGTACACAAAAAAGATTTTACAAAACTCCCTAGGTGCAACTAATAATATATCATATACGAGTCCTTAATAAATAAAACTACAAAAAAATATATTCCAACAATAAAACGTATGCAAAATTAACCATTATTGATCATTTGGAGAATAAAACAATGCGGAAAAATTCCTTCTATTTAAAAAGTCTATATTGGGAATTTCAGAAAAGCTATGGTGTATTCTTGATCTGGATATTTTCAAACGTTGTAGGGCAGGCAATAAAGAGGAAATTAGGGGGAAAATATAATAATGATTAATTGACAAATAAAATCGCTTCCGTCATGGTCAAATCTCAATAATAATCTTACTTCCAAAGAAGATCTGGAATACGCAAGACTTTTCCAATCTCGAATGGGTCACGAGCAACAATGTTGCTACCAAACAACTTCATACCCCCAACATCTGATGTGAATTTCCCATCACTCGGATCACCACGGTCCACAAGGTGCCCGATATACGGCATGGGAGCATCTGCGCAGAGTAGACCCTCCTCAAGGAAGGTGCGATTGAGCCGCTTCCGAACTACTCCTTCTTCGAGAGGAGGGAAAGTGATAGCCATATTGAAGGTGACCGACTCAAATTTCTTTAACAGTAGATTGATGGCCCGATCCATGGCGTCCCGGAAATCTTGGTCAAAGTTCCACGAAATGACGAGAAGGTCGTAGCCGAAGGTGGGTGTGAAGTTAACCAGGATGGTGCTGTCCCCTGAGGTTTTTGCTAAGCCCATCGACTTCAAGATTGCAATCAAATCGAGAAAGTAGTTGCGCTTCGGATAGGCCATGTTGTAGTTTTTTGCGCAGTGTTGTAGGTACTCATACCGCCCGTAGTGGAAATTCTCGCCCAACAGGAGATGGGCGTGACCATGGTTTTGAGAAGCACCTGCCCTCGCTTTGCAGTTCCAAGAAAACATTGGGTAGATTGCATCGTTGTTACTCTCGTTCGCGCAATGAAACCATTCCTCGCAGATGCTAAAGATATCTGTTAACTTTTCCTACGGTAAATAAAAACAACAACAGAATAACATAATCATTCGAATTCGGAAGTCCAAGTCCAAAAGTAAGAATGTTCAAAATAACAGTCAGTCACCGGCGTTACTATAATAGAATAATGACATGATTAACTAAATGTTTTATTATCATTCATTAGAAAGACCCTTGGAGCTTTGCTACAATTAACGTTTGTTGTAATACTACTACAGCTAATGACCGGTTGACTCTATAAACTAGATAGATCTGATTGTTTTGAACTTCCATATTCTACTAGGTATGTGTTGTATGCTCCAATGTACTTTTTAATTCTTACATGTGAGCGAAATACAAAGATTTTGACATAGAGTACATGTCAATAGTTACAAAACTGTTACTGAGAAAGAAAATGCACCTTGGAGTATCTGAGCGGCCGATGGTCTTTAAAGATAACGAGACTATGGAGAGCGTCATATTTGGCACAGTTTGATGCAGTCATGGCAGTGTTTCGTTCGATCCTTCCCCACGAATCTAATAGAAATAGAAGAAGTCGTAATTTGTGTTAGCAAAATATTATCTTCACATATATACTACATATTCATGTTAGATATGTATTTCAGATTCTTTCAATAATTTTTAAATACCAACGGTGGTATAATGGTAGTAGCAAGAAGCCCATCACCTCCTTCCTGTGTCACTTGTATAGCCTCTTTCTTTCGCTACCTTATCTATCATTTTGAAAATACGATACAGACACCATAGACCAAGATCCGTAATACCATTGGTGAAAAACGTGTTTAGTTAGCAAATACGAGAAACATATTATGGCCGTTCAAACGACATTATCTATATGTTCTTACGATGTTTGTATTACTCAAAGCAGATACATTATCATCCACAAAACAAATCTGTAATTAATATCAAAACAAAAGACAACTAAATAGACAGATATCAGCACCGATAACACCACTATTTATATCGATTTGATATTAATAATTGGTGAAATCTGTTATCAGTAAAAACCCATAAAGCTTTTAGGTATTCAGAGGCGGATCTAGAAGAACAGCAACATCTGCGAAGGAGAGTGAAAATAAAATTATCTTGTAGTGTCCGTCAGGTCATCATTGTCTTTTTGCTCTCCTACGCATGTGTTTGCAGCATTCTTTGTAGATTTGCCTGTATTCTGCATGTATGTGTAAGTTATGACTACAAGAGTGTGCACAAGTTGTTTACAGGGGTTTTCAATGGTTTTTTACATTTTTTTCATAACCAGATTAGAGGAAACCTTCTTTCTAATTCCCAACACTAAGTTCTATATATAAATTCTAAAAATAAAATTTCAGGATTATCCTCTAATTTTTCCCATTTCCAAGGATAGTGGGTGGCTTCCGTTAGTGAAGATTCTTACCTATGGCAGTATAGGAAATGGGTGAACAAAAGTCACACTTCTCGGGAATCAGTTCAAATTCATCGGCAACTTCTTGTGCGGTTTTGTGCTCGTAATTGTTGTTCATTGGTCGATTCGAACGTATCGGATTGAAAAGTGTCTGTTCGAAGGTCCATTTGTTCTTCACGCGAACTAAAAATATTAATAATTTAATAATAACTATTATCTTTATTATGTGAACGGATTACACCTCTCTAATTCGAATTTCTTGATCTTTCTTAGTTCCCTTCACTATTCTTTCTCCCTAGAGATATACAACTGTGCATATGTATATGTTAAAGTTTGACCGCCCAAAAAAGAACGATCAATATTAATAACACATGATATATAAGAAATTTCACTTCATTGCACACAACATCACAGTTATATTTTCATCTTCAAATCTTGAAATGTATTCACAATGCATTCAGGATATGAACACTCAGAAATTCACCAAAACAACGGTCTAAAGATTCAGCTAAACATTCTTATATATTTATCTTTTAGTTTTATAAATTTATTTATTTTGAAAATATAACTCAAAGATATTAGGGACACTGGAAACTCAAAAACTAAACATCTTTTTACTCTTTATATTTTTATTTTGAACTTTTGAAATGAAAAGTCGAAAACAAGTGTAAACAGTTTTTTTATAAACTATTATTGGTTTGTTTTTAACAAATGTTTTCTACTAAATTATGCATATTTAAATGATTTTGTCAATAAACAAGAAAAATATGGTTCCAAATTGATGTATAAATAAAAGTTTAAAGGTTTAAACAGGTGGTTTGAAATAACTACCATCAACAGTGGTATTCAGGTTAGGAAGAACTATATTCCCAATCTTGATTTCTATTTATTCGAAGATTTTGAATACAGAAATAAATTTGTGCAGAAAAATCTGAATCTATATTTTTGAAAAATATTATTATTTTTCAAAAAGTATAAAGTATACAGTTTAGCTTGAATTTCAATTCCAGCTAAACAAATTTATGTGTAAAAAGTTAAATTCATTGTGAGTCATAATTCATATACAACAGGCCTCACCAAATTGAGCGCCCGATCGGTAACGGGCGCGCAAAGTCCATTTACGAGCCCGAAAAAATAGGGCGCGCCAGACATATAAGAGAAAAAAATATTTAACTGTTTAAACTAAAGAATACATTAAGAACAAAAACTTTCGTCGGAAAAACTTTCGGTGGAAAAACTTTCGGACAACGCTTTTTGAGTGGAAAAACTTTTGGACAAGGATTTTCTACATAACTTACGCAAATTTGGGTAAAAACTAAAGTAGAATGACAAATGAAGAGTGCAAAAACCTATTTTTACTCAAATATCTATTTAAAAAAAAAACACTATAACAGTGTAATTGTGTAAACTAATTGTGATAGATTGAACAGTTCCTTTCTATTGTATTTTCATTGATATAAATAAATCTTGTTACATTTTTTTTATATTCTTGCTACAAACTTTATCTATTTTATCGATTCTAAAAAAGATGCAAAAATACGAAAACTTTCAGACGGAAAAACTTTCGGACAAAAAAAAAATCCGAAAGTTTTTCCGTCTGAAAGTTTTCGTTCTTAATGTAGAGAAAAAGTAAACAGCGATATAATGTATTGGGCATGTTATTTTGATGTGTGAAAAGAAAATATACTTTTTTGACGACGGTCATCTACTCACATTCTTTTCATATACATGTGTTCAAAACAAATAAAAATAAAGAAGTTTAATTATACATGTTAGCATGAACTAACGTTATTATTTACGATTGATGACTCAAAGTGTTCGATGAAACTTATGACTTTTAAAAAATGACCTTTTGCATCAGATTTTTATTTTAAAACAGAAGAAAAAAATGTTGTTTCTGTACGCTGCAAGTTTTGTTCAGAGATCGATTGCGAAAAGTTTTTATACGAACTAAGAAGACGCGGTTTAAAAAGAAGGTTTAAAAGTTCTACATTCTGTATTGAATGATTACGCACCCGATTTTGTTCCAAATTTGGTTTTTGCCTGATTATTAAAAAAAGATTTTGGGCGCCCAATCGGGCGACATGTTGCCTTTTGCACACCCTATATTATAGGGCCCGCTATTCTTAATTTGGTGAGGCCTGTACAATAACCCAGTGATTGTCTTACCAACTACTTGATTTTCAACTCTAACCACTGCGTCTTCAGCACTTTGATCATCTATCTTGCCAAACCATTTCTGGATCTTGGGGTAAAATGTTTCCGGCACAAACATCTTTCCTCTGGAGACATTGACATCAAATATACCAAGGATTAATTTCCAAGTTTCATTGTCTTCATCAGAGGCTTTAGCCTGAAAGAAGGCCTCAGCAAACTCCAGGATATCATTAGTGGCAGCATTGTTTGCCATTCTGATAAAATGTTTTTATTCTAATTTCATTCTGGGAAAAAATAAATAAAAAAACAGGATTTGATAAGTATACTCAGCTGGATGTCTAATATTAGAGTTTCAATACAATATCTCAAAATATAATATGAAACTTATATAATTTCCCTCTTAAGTTTTATTCTCTTATTTTCGAAGTTCAAGTTTGTTCACAAAGTAAAAATTTCAAGCTGAAACAAACAGATAGAAAAACTTTGTTCTTTAATTTATTGATGGAAAGGTAAGTGGAAAGTTATTGGCATTTTCATAATATATATATAGTCTTTTATTCCTAAAAATAACTATTTATATAATTTTGGAAGACAAAAAATGTAAAACAATTATAACCAGTATATATCTACTATATATTTACCCTTTTCAAAAAAATAGAGCCAAATTGATAAAAATCTTTAAAAATCCTTAAAAATATTTCGAAATTGTCTAAACCCAAGATAAATGAATTCCTATAGTTGATAAAAAAGTACTGTTTTTTCATTTCCTTTTGTGTGACTCTGTTAAACTTGTGGGAGATCCACAAAAAATTAAGCCAAACAGAATTATCAGATGAGCTGCATGCAGCATTGTGGAAGACAAGACAGTAGAGGGGTATGTATTCCAGCACATCTCTATAATACCGAGTATTAATAATCTCAGGGTTGACGGCATACGTATACTCCATAGCAGAAATGGTAATGTATGAAAATACCAGACATAGAATTGATAATGCAAGGACCTGGAACACATCATACCAATAAAATTTGACGTAAACATGACATATAGGATTTCATTGGAGGATATAGGATTATTTTTCTTTGTTGGATTCTTCAGATTGAACAATAGATTCATCCATCCATTTTTTGGCTGTGGCCAGTGCCTAAACATAAAGTAAAAGAGTAATACAACATGAAGTACCAGCAAAACTAGGTGAAACCAACGTGACAAAAATAGCCATTCAGGGATAAGCCTCCAGTTGACTGTCCATTTATAAAAGAATTGTCTGCCAAGATTGAATGACCGAGCAATGTACCCAACATAATTATTAATCAAGAATGGTAAGCCCAATACCAACTGTATTATTCCACATAGGGCTATGTTCAAAACAGCTCTAAGCATTCCTAATTCTTGTAGAAGCAATACTGCCAATCCAGGAGCAAAAAGTAAAATGTTCATCTTCACACTGACACCCAAGCTAAACATTACACAACCAATTGTCCACCTGTGTGACAGAAAACATATAAGAGCAGCATAGAACAACAACATCGCAACAGGATCATTGAACAAGCGCAGGATAAATATTGAATGAATGCGATAGGAAGCACAACATATGAAAAACATGGTGTAAGGAGGCACTCTTTGACTTTTGTGGTATATCTTGAAAATCAAAGCTACAAATACAATGTACATAAGAAAGAATATGTATTGTCCTAGCTTGATATTTACTCCCTGGTTGGTGATGTAGTACAAACCAGAAAATATGTAAACAAATCCAGCTGGATAGACAAGAGGGCCAGTCCCTCCCTCAAGTTTTGTGTAATCAAAAGTACCATTTAGAAAACCTTCTACTTCATCCATGTAGGCTTTCCAATCAATTTCTGTGTAAGGAATTTTCACTATAACAGCAATGTTAACTACAATCTCTGCTAAGAGCAACACTGAAGTGACAAGCCAGAAATAATTGTAATCAAACAAAACATTCTTGATAAAATTGATAACAGTATGAGGATGGAGTAATGCAGTGATACTGCTTACTTTAGAAGATTTCTTAGGAGGAGCCATATTGTTTTTATTTTTTCTAAAAATATAATGAGTATTATTTTGAGTTAGTCATAAAATGATCTTGAGAGGGTGGACAAACCTTTTTCATAATTTAAAATAAAATTTTAGATTCTGTGAAATTCTTTGGAAGTAAACAATTCTGGTTCTGGAAATAAAGACCCTAGAAAGATAGAAAAAGAAAGTAAAAATATCTGGAATTAATTAATTTTAACAAACTGTAAAGTTGCAGACATCCCTTCTGGAAAACCAAATAGCTCAAAGTGGTTTTAAGGTTGAACCCAGGCCCATTTGGTATTGATGTCCCATTTTGACGAGATCTCGGGAGCACTCGAGAAAATTTTTAGGAGCAGGAGCGCTGAAAATTTAAAAAAAAGAATGCTAGGAGTAGCTTTACACTCCATTCAGGCTGCTGTAAATGATCGGAGTCCGGGCTAGTCCCGTGCTGTTAATTCTAGGAGCGATTCAAAAACTTTAGAAAAAAATATCGGGAGCGTAAAAGACATCCTTTCCGAATGGGGACTCAGGGGGTGGATGAACTTAAAAATTGTGAACACCCCCTGAAAAACTTATAGTTTCAGTGTTACTATAAATTATGTGCAGTATAAGTAGATTACCCGGGAAATATTTTGATAAATCCACTGGAAAGAAAAAGAAACAGCCTGTCATCCCTGGAATCAAATGTAAACTTGTCTCAAACCCCTCTGGAAGCCATTAACACAAAATATACTGCTAAACATCTATCAGTTTTTGTCATTTTTTTAAAGCCTTTATTGATGCAAACCAGAAGGTGCATTAATTTCAACAACTCAATTTTTTCCTCAACACACATGAGCAACAAGTAGCAAATGTCATATCATAGATTATAACAATAATCATATTGGTAATCATCATCTGTTCGGTAAAACTAATAGAATGATATGTGTTAGTATCATTGAAAAGAAATCTATAAAAAAGTTAGGACATAGTTTACATACGAAAATGAAAAAAATAAAAAACAGTTAAAAATAATGCCAAAATAAAGACACATAATTAAGTCCCTCACTCTCTAATCTCTCCAACTCAAACTTTACTCTATGATCACGATTTTGTTTTTGCTGCAAACACGATGACTAGCCTAGTTACTTTTCAATTATGAAAGTTCCGCGCTGTTGAGCGAGCGCCGTAATTTTTAAGAATGGTAAGTTTTTCCTTGTCGAAATACCTAAAAAAGTCATACATACCAATACTAGTTAGAATATATTGTAAAAAATAAATTATTATATTTTAGTTTAAACATTTGACTCAAAAGTTATGAAGATATTTTGGAAATTTCAAAAAGATTACTTTTAGCAAAGAGTACTTAATCGACCCATCTATGATATAAGGTTTTCTTTGTGAAATTCTCGTCCCGTCACCATTCAGAAAAAAACATAACAAATCACAAATCAGACAAACAGTACAGAACGGGAAAGCAAAATATAAACAAAATAAACAAAGGAAACAGCAGAACAGAACACAACTGACAAAAATAAGGATAAACTGGCTATATTTTGGAATGTATTTGTAAGTTTTTTCCTTAAACTGCTGATTATTATATCGTTTTTCTGATGATTTTATGACACATATGCATATATATACTATACTAGCTGCCTAACTTCTTTTGGTGTTTTTTTGGCTGAACCTGCATCTGGGTTGCAAGTGGTGTTGTTGTTGTCAAGCTCTCATTTTTTTAAGTTTTGTAGTTCTTTTCAGGTTAGGTCAAATTGTTGTTTGTTGTGGTATCCTACATTTTATCTTGTTATCTTATAAGATGCACTTATAAACAACACCCATCTATTTTGGAATAAACAAACAAAAAAAACAAATAAATTTTATATTAGTTCAAGTTACAACTGTAACTAATTAAAAGAATATACAAAATTTTGTTTGTCTTTCCTTATTTGTTCCAAGATAAATGGGTTGTTGTTTATAGGTGCACCTCCCTTTAACAGTTTATGAGAAGTACAGAATCACATTTAAACTCCAAATTGAAAACTTCTAGAATTCAAAAAATTTCTTAACTTAAGTTCTAATTCTCAAAGAATATTACTAAAGGTCATATCCATACTGTATGTTATTCAGATTGGTCTAAATTTAACCAAGAAGATTTTATTATTGATTATCTTGACTGAAACTGAAACTGGAACCCTGAAACTGGAGGTTTGGTTTCGATCCTGATATGAGTGCTTCAGAGTTTTCAATGACAAAACAATCAATTCCTCATTGATCAATATCTTCTCACAGTCAGGCCCACTAAATGCTAAATTATCTCTAAGATAAAACCTTGAACTACACTTGGAATTTTGAAATCAAGTTTGTGATATAATTTCTTTTCTATAATTTCAAATCCCATCACAATGTTAATTAATTTAGCATTAAATGACACAATTTATTGATTTAGATACATATATTTCTTAAACTTTGCTACTTAACAAGATAATATTTAGTTTGGAAGAAAGGGTTGGGCCATATCATTCCTCTTAGTAATTATTCCTAGAATGTAATAACTAGGATATGTCTGATGTGCAAGCAGGTCAGTGTTATATTCTTAACTTTAAATTAATTTTTAGTTAATTCTATTAACTCTAATCATAACAAAATATATATATAAATCTTTTGAGAAAAAAATTTTTCAATCACTTTAATCAAACTTATTCATTCCAGAAAGTTTGGATTTTGGAAGTCACAGTCCACAAACAATACCTGTGTGGTATTTTTTGATCTTCAAAACGCCTTTAAAATAGTGGATTGTAAAATCTTAATTGCCAAACTTGAGCATTATGGTACCCAAAGTCTTGCAAATCAGTGGCTTAAGTTATATATACCTCTCTGATCGATATCAATATGTTTTTATCTCAAATTCAACCTTAAGCTTGTTATTGATAGAGTTCCTCGGAGCTCAGTTCTTGGGCCATTTTTGTTAAGTTACATATTAATGATGTGCATTTTTGCATCCAAACATTTGAAACTTGCTACTTTGTAGATGATACCCACCTTTTAATTTTTTTTTTCAAGTCTGTTGGATCACTCTGTGGTATAATTAATGATGATTTCAGACAGGGTCCAAATTAAAAGTAAAAATCAGCTTTGCAAAAATATTTTCACTTTTTATGAAGAGTTTTTGGCATTTTTAAGAATAATAAGATATAAGATTAAAAATGAGAAGCTTGCAATTTCTTTGAATTCTAAAAAGGAAAACTGTAAGAGAGTAGTTTTACATTATTGAGCACAACATCTTCAATAAGGAGAGCCACTAATCAACAAATCTCTGCTATTTTATTTGTTTATGTACATAAAAGTTGTATCTTATCAAACAGGTATTTATATTCTGTAATACGTTTATTCAAGTGAAGTTTTGATACATAATGAAAAAAACATACAGAAAAATTAAATAATACAAAACTATAGCTTGGCATTTTTTGCTAGTTGTAGAAAGTAACTTTGCAGTACTAAAATTTAATTTGCAAAATATGAAGTGTGAGTCACTAATTCATACCCTGTTAGAGCTTTAGTCAGTTGATTAAATGCCAACAGAATCTCCCTAAATGCTAGTCTCCCTAGAAGTGTCTTGACTGTAGTCCGCATCTTAAACTTGCTGTTAAATTCTTAGCACCTAGTAGAAGTGTTAAATACCTTGGTGTTTATCTTGATGAACATCTTTTTTGGAAGACTCGTGTAAAATCTGTTTTGATTAAAATACAAAAGGCCAACAAGGCTTCTTCTAAACCTCATCACTTTATCCCAATCCATTTGTTATAAACACCTGTCGTGTAATTTTCAAGTCACATATACGTTACACTTGTCAAATCAGGGGCTTATGTAACAATTCTGCTACTGTTATCTATGCTCACAGGATTCTCATATTACAAAACTCTGCTATGCGACTCATTATATTTAATGGTCCCAGGATATCATCTATGCTATTGTATGCAGAACTGGATATTTTGAAATAATCTCTTAACCCTTTAAGTGCCGGCCCTTTTTGAAAAAGTGCTCAATTTGAGATTGAAAATTGAGCAGTAACTTCCATTT
>JAUEKX010391007.1:0-15519 GCA_031834005.1 Dendronotus venustus
AACATCTTAACCTGGCATCAATTTTTATATTGTTTTAGGCTAGTTTTAATAATTTCACGATGCAGTTCCAAAGACCAGCATTTTAATATACTATGTGCCTCCATGAAAACGATTTACTTACTAGTAATATTGTTGGATTTGTCAATTGGTGTATTGAGAACAACACCTTTCTTGCTTTCCATAAGGTTGCTTGTCTCTTTACGAACGGCTGTTTGTTTTGTAATTTTCTTATTCCATTGAGCGGTCACGTCTTTCGCAACTACCATAAAATTAGTAAAAGATATTAAAATTGGAAAGAAAAAAATATAGAATTTGTACGATGGTGCACGTAATGAATTCCATTCCGCACTGAAAATATAATATATTAACTCCATTTATTTTATTTTTTCGAATTTACCCAATATTAATTTCTTTGTCAGTCTTACACAGTAACTCAATGAAATATGTATGTTTGAACTACATACGTAGAAACTAGCCTCCATTCTGAAGTAATTTAATCAATTCACTTACTTTCATCCGGTTGAGTACTATTGATAAACGAAGCAGTATTCGACGAGCCTGGTATGTTGTTCTTCTTAACATTACTCGATTCATTCTTCATGTTCGATGATGGGTTTGGAATCTTACTTCGAGTTGATTCTAAAGAAAATAATCAAAAGCATTATAATTGTATACAATAATTATTACATTCAAGAGAGCAATGGTATATTAAGGAATATCCAATATACTTGGCATCGGTGAACATATAAAACAAAAGAAAGGTGAACTCCTTCTGTTTGAAACTCTTCAAATTCTCGAATAGATGGCCTTGGTCAAACGACAAGAAAACAAATATCAATGGCTTTTTTCTTTTTCGAGATGCGTTAAATATACCTGCTAATCCACTGGTGTATGTAGCCACGAAGCCAGGTTTCTGTTGGTTCTCATGTGAACTGGACACGAAACGTACACCGACCACATTGTCTTTTGATACATATTCGCGAGGAAGCTTTTGACCGCAAAATTTCTCGCTTCGATCTCCACCAGATAAGATGACGTAATCAGAATCACAACTGAAATATAAATAAAATAGTGAATATTAAGAAAAAAAAAAAAGACTAGCATTGATTTAAAATCCATTTATTTTTATATTTATAAAAATCTTATACAAAACTTTCTCAACAAAGGCATTCTTATACACAACCTTTTTACAGTTGCAACTGAAAACGTAGACTGTCTTAGTTTTACTGTGGTACTTCTTCTCCTCCTGCTCATGAAACGACATTTTTGATTCAAAGGAACTAAGCACAATTTACGGGCGATGCGATTGTGAGAAGGAAAGTTTTTCTATCTCTATTGCACGTAGACATTGAAAAATTGAAGTTGAAAATTTTTGATGACCAAATTATCTTGTGATATAGACCGAGAACGAAGTGTTTTGCCAATCAGAAGCTATTTCTCTCAAGTAAAGGGTTTTTATTTGCTATTAAAATAGTCCAATAATTGTTGAAAATTTTGAATTTATCTTCAATTGACCATGCGAGGGTTTCTGAAGAGTTCGGTTTTTACTCAATTTGAGGAGTCAAC
Organism: Dendronotus venustus; assembly: GCA_031834005.1. NCBI lineage: Eukaryota > Metazoa > Mollusca > Gastropoda > Nudibranchia > Dendronotidae > Dendronotus > Dendronotus venustus. The sequence continues at coordinate 1,567 of JAUEKX010391007.1, forward strand.
TTTTAGCAACCAGGTGGCTTATGTGAATGACCTGCGAATTCGTTGTTGGCTTATTCATCAAATGGAATTCTCACCAAAGGAAATATTTTCTCTGTAAAAATCATAAACAAAAAAGGACGCACTTCTCACTTCCAACATCAAACGCATGAAATTTAATTTTAATTGGTTTCTCTTCCGTTGTTATGGTGATATTGCAATCTTCGTTTTGAGGATAGAATTCTGGGTAGTTAGGAGATGATATCAAACCATCCGGTGCCGTTAAATTCGAATTGCATTGATCTGGAAAAATAACAATAAATGAAAGAGTTTTTTTGGTAAAGTTGTAATCTGTAAGTTTAAAGAAATTACAGCATACCCGCGATAAGTGGGACACTTTTGATAACTGGGACAAAAATTTCTTGGTCTTTCGAACTTCCTTGATGAAATCCTCCAGTTAATTGGGAAATTCGCTAAAGTGGGACCAATTTTAACGGGAAGATACAGACATAAAAATCAAGTGCAACAGTAACAAAGAGGGAAAGTTATTACAGGTACTGCACTCAAATATCAACTGCTTAGAACAACACTGTAGTGTACCATTCTAAGCCGGAAAACGATGTCAGAACGACGTTGTTACAACGTAGTTTCACGTTTTGACGTCGAAACAACTTCTAAATGACGTCGCCCTAATATCATGTGCCGGCTGGGATTTTCGACAGCGAAAGTTAGGATACAGAGGAAGATCTAGAGTGCGTAAGACATCTGCGAAGGAGAGCTAGAAATTAATTAGCTTAAGGGTTTTCTTTTAGAATAGCTACTTTTTCACTCTCCTGCGGAGATATTTGACGCACTCTGGATCCGCCACTGAGATACATACCAAGCAGTTGAGACGGTTTATCAATGGCAGAATATTTCGCTAGAAATCCCTCGTCGTTCTGTGAGTCGTCAGAAAAGAATTTGACGCAAAGTCGATTTGTTGTCGAAATAAAGGGCGGTGGGAGGGTTTTACCACAGAATTTACTTTCGCCAAGGCGGGATACGCAGTCACCGTCCATCACTTTGACAAAATCGTTTCGGCAATCTTTGTCGGCCGATAAGATGTTCATTCTTATAAATAAGTAGATAAGAATACAATGATTATTATTACTGTCGTGGCAATAGAATCTAGAATCTAAAACCTTTTAAATTTAAACTGAATTTGCGGTTTTCCAAACCGAGAAAAATTTCTTCCTTATTCCAAGTTTTTTATCGTGATATTTTCGACGGACGTTATCGAAATAACTTCTACAAACATACAATTAATAAGTACCATGCCAGGAATCCTAGTGTCGCTAGTCATGCAAAAGCCGGCTACCATCACTTCTCATTCTAGCCTGTGCTCCTTTTGTGCACAGCTTCTATATTTCTATAGCGTACCTACCATTTTAAATCAATATGCATACATGCAGACCAACCTACGGTGTTATATCATTAGACTAGCTGGACGTCGCTTGCCGGGCTAACGACTGGCTTCCTCTGGTGCTCGACTCGATTTCTTTCGCTACTTTACCTTATTATTATTATTATTTCTGAATCTTTATACAGGATAAAATATGTACAAAATCAATTTTAAACTAATTATATACATATAAACACACCTACTATCAACGTGTGTCCTGTTGACCTACCATTACCTACCATTTTGGAAATAATAATCACAGACTACACACGCTATTATATAATAGACTAACTTTTCAAAGTTGAGCTTGATGACTTTATCTTTTGGAACCTGGATGATGTGAACACATTCCATGTCACTAGGGTACGTTTTGGGGAAACCAGGAGAAGTGAAATTCCCTTGTTTATCTGTATAAATTCCACCGCATCCAGCTAAGAGAAAGAAACAACACACAGTAATTCCCTAGGAAGGTTTTTTAAAGATTTCAACAGCTTGGTTCACCTTAACCTGATATTTTTGTGAACTTTTGTGGTTATCTGTATAAGGAAGAATAATTTTTTTTTGCTCAAGAAAACTTTTTATGTTAAACTAATTCGTTGTTCCTGTCAGTTTGTCAAATTAACCGGCCGTAAAGAAAGCTAAAAAAAGTAATCTCTCTCATAACTGTTATTTCTAACGTTTATTTAACATGTCATCAACATAGATCCTAATTCACGATCGCAACGCAGGTCGTGTTTAAATTCATCGAACAACTCCTACTACGACTACGCACAAACAGGATTTTTAATAATATGTAACCAATGCACGAAAGTTGAAAGAGAAAGTCCCCGAATTTTGATGAATTATTTTACAGTGAACAAGATGACATTATTATTTTTTTCAATTTGTTGACACTTCTTCAAAAGTTGTGAGAATTGGGCCAATTCAGGTCCCAAAAAGGGAAAGTGAAGGGGAAAATCTCTGAAGGCGAAATCGTGTTAGTTTCTTATGGCTCTTGTTTTATCCTTATCTATATTTCAGAATTAGCGATTTTTAAAACATGGTTAACAAGAAAGCTCACCATCGCCAGGACATGGATTATGAACATTACATCGCTGATCTGTTGGTGGTTTAGTCTCTTTCCGGCAATCATCATGGTGTAACGTAACTAGGTTACCATCTCTAAGTGTCTTTTGACAAAGCACATCACGTGTTTGTAGACCAGCTCCACAAATTGTTGAACACTATTAATAGAAAGAAGTTTAAAGTTTAGTTTAAAATTTACAAAAGGTTAAACGAAGTGACTATCATTTCTAACCATCTACGTAATATTTTAGTTTTTTTAAGATTACAGATAATTTAGTTTTTTTGTTTAATTTATTTTCAATTGATATGGAATTCCTTGGAATTAAAATTTTAAAATTATTAATATGTAAGTCTAGTTTAAGTCAATCTAGTATAAGCTTCCACAATTTCATTACCAGTGACATAACAGTTTCGTCAATCTATTAGTACGTTAGATAATAGAAAAATTTAAACAACCATATCTAATATACTATTTAAATACGAAACTAAGGCTGGGTACGTCTATTTGTTTAGATCTAATGATGTATACCTCTCCGAATGGTTGTGCAATCCATTCTGCTGGACACGGCTCTTTGTTACACCCTTCCGTATCAGACGGTCTTCCTCCGGAACAAAGGCTACTGTCTACATCGTATTCAATACCGTTGGCAGATTTTTGTACACACCGGACGTTCCGCCTCTTGAAGCCACCGTTACACGTTTTACTGCAGTCACCCCAGTATGAAGTCTGGTAGCTATACAAAACGAGAGTAAAAAGAAAGATCAAGGTGACTCTCCTATGGACTTATCAGTTAGACTAATAAAATACACGGTTCAATTTCTGCTCTAGCTTTTTTGAGTTAGATATACCATGTTTGCTTGAGATAGCTGTAATAAAGGGTTGATGTTGTTGGGGCACGTAAGAAAGAGAATTGGATTCCTCTGCAACGTTTAATTTTTCCCAATGGTATTTAATGGGTTAAATATATCGCCTCTTTTTATCTCGTTCTAAATACAATCTGAAATCGAAACAAGCAACTATAGTTTTTAGATTTTTGATCTGTATTTTCTTTACACGAACTTCATGTCCTCCTTTTTAAATGATAAAACAAAATACGCGGTTCAATATTATGGTCTACTTAATAACCATTTGATTTGGAAATAATTCCAATCAGCTTGGGAACGTAACAACGCTGTCTCAACGTGATGTTATTAACGCCTGGGAACCTCGTTCAAATAATCTTTACCAAAGCTAATCATAATAGCGATAATTAAGACACTTGGATAAGTGGGACTTTTACTAACTGGGACCGAATTTCTCGGTCCCTTGAACTTCTTTACTAAAAGAGATACTCGGTTAATTGGGACATTCACTAAGTAGGACAAACATGTTTTTTGGCCCCTTGAAAGTCCTACTTAATGGGAGTATAATGAATATCAAAGCATATACCTAGCAATAATATTATAAACAAGTTCTTACATTGGTGGACATACTTCTTCTTTGCATAGATATTGTTGCATTGGGGGTTTTGAGCGTCGATCACAATGATCATCCCGTACTGGCGATCCATCATCTAATCGGCGACATTCTGCAGATACTGTTTCCGTGCCTGAACCACAAAGTGGAAAGTTATAAACCTTTTTATAAAGTTTTGTTGAATTATCGTACAGTAGGCTCTTTAACCTCCCAAAGGACCAACGAGAAGTTGTACACTATTTCTTGTCCACCAGAGAAAGCAGAGGATCATTTTGAGACACAGTGTAACCGCCGATAACTCGATCTTCCAGCAACTTGAACTGTTTTTTAATTCTACTTGAACCTTCACTAAACATTTCTTTCAAACCTTAACTCAAATATTTGATAGTTTAGGCGGAGAAAATTTGGCAAATCGATGCCTTTTGGAAGGTTTTTGTGAGCATTCAATCTTCCGTGTATAGACTTTTGCGTATCATAAAGTTTAGAATTTTTTGATAATTTAGGCAAATTTGACCAAAATTTGCGAACGATTCTTCTCCTAAAATAACTTAATCAAATTCCTTAGTGTTAGATGTTCGACTTATCGAGTGTATATTGTAGATAGATAGATAGATATATAGAGAGAAACTTCAATCTATATTGTATGTGATTCATGTGCATAAAAAATCTTATTATTATTATTTTACGAATATTTACCCAGGATTGTCTCTTCAGTACTAATCAGACTGTTAGCAATGAGAGTCCTGCCTTCGTTGCGCAACACCTACAACGGAAACCTGTGGCAGTTAGCAGCGAGAGATTATCCTCGTCACTGTGTATTCCTTCCCTAAAAAGACTCTGCACAGTGTTTACTATCCCAGCCGGCACACGACGTCAGAACGATGTTTTTACAGCGTTGTAAAAACGTCCAAATGACGTCGTTCTAACGTTTCAACTTCGCGTACCGGCTGGGACGTTGTACTGTTATCGTTTGGAGAGTAAAAATGTTACTAAAAAAACTGTTATAAAAAAATAACAAAAATCTCACCTCCACCGCAGGAAACTGAACACCCGGATTTAATTTTAGTCCAACCGTATTCGTCTTTTCGTCCGGAGATGTCTGAACGTTTAGAGGATAAATTCAACTTTCCTTTCCCGTATAAACGATTCATGTCAAAACCTAACTCCCGAAGTGATTTCAAGGCGTCTGAAATACCGCCCGCGCTGACAGTTGCTTCCGCGATATTTGAGCGCTCGCTGCCAGTGACGCACGTCAACCCATCTCCGTCACAAACTCCGCAGCGGTCAAATTTAGCTTTAGATTCAAGTTTCTTGTCGCATCCAACGGGCTAAAAACAATTTATGGTTACAGAAAATAAATAGAAAATCTAGTAACAGAAATAGTAGTGGGTATAAGTAACTTGTTTTACAGTTTGGTTTCAGCTTTGCGTTCTGGTTAATCCAGAAAGCTGCGTGCGAGTTAAATATCTTTTTTGTTAAAAAAGATAAAAAAGAAAAACACATAAAATACCACATAAAATTATCCAGGAGATCGACCTTTCTGGCATAATTTATCCAAGAAAGTATCAAATTTTCAAAGAAATTTCAATAGGATGGACTCAATAGAAATCACTATTTATTGTATTATTATTTATTATTATTACTACAATTATCTTTCTCAAAGAACACATAGAACACAGGCTATTCTGAAAGAAAATGTGAAACTTCTTTCCTATTTACTTGAAAACATGTTGACATGTCAAGACACAGGTCCAAATTTCCATGAGGACCAATACTTTTAAAATATTTCTCAAAGAACGCAACGAATTATCCAGGAGAAGAACTAATTGAAAAAAGTGTTGCGCAATCTCACAACAACAGATAAAAATTTCCAGGGGAGTTTTTTTTAACTTTACAAGAACGCATGTGATTTTCCAGGACGCCAAACCCCAAGATCATGACATTAAAGAAAATTCCTCATCGGATGCTTTTGATTATAAGCCTGTTTTTTGAAAATCATACAATTTTTTTTTTTTTTTTTTATTTATTTATTTACTTAAGCTTCACCACAAAACAAGGCTCGAAAGCCACTCAAGGTTAAGGGTTACGTTCAATGTATGATATATATAAAAGTTATACATTTGGGAACTTACCACGCACTGACCATTGATGCATTTGTCAGTAAATATTCCATCATCCATTTGGTCACAATTAGTACCGTCTGCAACATTTCCAAAATTGTACCCATGACCAGTTTGCGCAATGAAACATCCCAGTTCGCATGAAGCTGAGGAAAAATAACCAAAAAGATTCGAAGAAGAGTGCCATACCTATTTTCAGCTCCCAGTGACTTACCATATATATCAGATTACCCAAGCTGTGCTACTTATATGTTGAGCTGATGGGATCGAACCTGGAACCTTTCGGTTACAAGGTGAATTCTCTAGCGATTGAGCTAACCTGCCATAACCGTAATATGTTTATTATTATAAGAGAAAATAGTAACGTATTAAAGTTTTGAAACAAATTTATATCGTTTTTTGATTTTGCATTTACCAATTTTTGATGGTTTGAATTCCCATTCGAATTTACGTTCACCAAACAACCGACCATTCAAATTTGAACATTGCAGCGAACGGTACAAAGCGGAATTAGCTGTTGCTGTACTGTTGGCACATTTCTATTAATGGAAGAACAAAATAAAGCAAAATAATATGTGTAATTTACGGACCATTACCATTTTTTAATATGGGTCCCTTCATTGGTTGTTCCTTAACTGTTTGAAAAAAAATTCTAAAAGCAGAAAATCTATCCAAAAAATGCATCTACATTAGGATATACCTTATAAGTTTTAGTCCTTATTTCAGATCCCTTTATGCTAAATACGCAAAAAAATATTTTACCTTACCTCAAGTTTAAACACTTATTGTCCATTCTAAATACATTCAGTGATGAAATTCATTCCATGACAGGATGGAAAAACTGGGAGCAGCAAGAGATGACGTTCGTCAAAAATTGTCAATTGGCAAATTGCTTTCTTTATACTCCCGCACTACACAGGTATTCGTAGAATATTTATAAAAAAACAACTCACCTGTGTGTTACATAATTTGTATGTTCGTGATCTCCCTTCACAATATTTTCCTCCATCACTTGGTCTGCAGGGATTAATAAAAAAAAGCAAATTCAGCAAAATAGTGTGCATGTAAGAGGATGTAAATTGTGGACTTTTTAACGACCTGTAAAGACTAGGATAGACTAGCAAGCGTCGTTATTAAAAAGAAAAAAAAAAGGAGAAAGAAATCGTAGTGTAAATAGAACTTAACAAAAAGATTTGAATTATATAAAGACCCTTACGGTAGGCGAGTTCTTCTTTTCTTTCTATGTCACAGTTTTTTTTGTAAGTTTTTAAGTATTATTACCTTAGACTACATCTATTCCAACTAGGAGTGAAATCACACTCACTAAGTGAACGTAAAGAAATTACCTTGGGGCGGTACAATGGCGCTGGCGGAACTGAACACCACCGCCACAACTTCTCGAACATGGTAGAAACTCGTCACTCCAACTTGACCACGCCCCATCTACTGACGTCATTTCAGACGAGGAACCAATACATTTGCCGTGGTAGCAAAACTAAATCAAATGTTGATGGAGTAGTATATCATATAACTGGAATATTTCGAACTCTTCAAAATTATTAAACTTATTTTTCCAATCTACCATCTGTTCATCGAGATTTTATATTAGGGGATACATTTCCTAGTATTAACGATTCTGTTACAAAAACTCGTTCCACTTTCGTCCATCCGACATCATTTTTGTATTTAGTTTCATAGCTTCGATTGAGTTGTTTAGAAATAAGTTGTTGTAGTATATGCTTTACTTAATTAAGTTATCAAAATATCCATCCAAACATGATCATGAATTTTTTAACAAGGCCACAACTTTTGGCGGGAAAACCATTTATTTATTACATTGTAGTTAACTCTTCAGAAAACACACGTCTTGACCATTAATTTGAATTGTTCACTATCAGAAGTGGATTTACATGGTGAGCAGCATCTGCGAAGGAGAGTTGGGAGACATTCATCTTATAGCGTTTCTTAGATAAAATTACCTTTTTGCTCTCCTAAACCAGTATCTGTCGACAATCTAGCTCCACCTCTGCCCTATTTGAGGTTTCCCCAGGCTGTTTCCGCGGGAATAAACAAATAATATACCCGTTTATCGGAACGTGCGTTAATCGGAGAGTTAACTGTATGTTATACCTTGTTATCTTCACATGCTGTACCATCAGCAGCAGGGTACAAACTTCGAAAACATTTATCGGGATTCGCTGGATTTGTACACGACATCATCGAGCATACGTTCTCAATCTGAAAATAGAAAAAGAATAATACGTTAAACAGACAGACAGACAGACAGCATAAACTTTCAAAGATTAGTGAATCTAATGGCTAAATTAGACTAAATCTCGTGGCCTAAACGACTAGTAAGCCATTATCGATGTTATATAGAATTTATTATTTTACAATCGAATTCATACTAGTGTTAACTTTTTTTTTGAAAAATTTGGTATCTAATTGATTTCTGTGTAATAATATTATACCAATCTAGTGTCCAATACAGTAATAATTCTTTGCAGATCTACCTTTTTGTTGCATAGTTTTGATCCTGTACCGAACTGCATTTCACACTGTTTATTTACTTCGTACAACATACCAGGCTTGCTATCCATCTTCTCGTAGTCCACTGAATGCGAAAATACTGGTAGATCTAACAAGCATTTCGATTGCTCTTTCCTAACACGAATAAACATAATGATACTCAATGCTTTATAAGGAACTTTGAGGCTAAAAAATGTTACGAGAAAGATTGAATTATAGGAGAAACACACGGAATTCATGGGGCAACCACGAAGCTAGCACTCGCTAAAAAAGTAATGTGAACTAACTTTAGAAATTGTCGAAGATAATTTCTGCTGCATCTTGACCAATGGTTGCGATTCCCTTTCCAGTCACCTGGTAACAATTGCGATGCCATTATGAATTCGTTATCTGGACAAATGAATGAGCTCTCGTCGCCATCATGATTCATTCCGAGACTTTTTGTTATAAAGAGGAGATGAAAAGTATGAAGGATAGGACTTTTGACTCAACTTCCGATTTAAGTCAACAATCTTTTAACAAACTTTAATAATTTGGAAATTAATTTCGTACCACAGCACTGTAAAACTTAAGAATAGGTAAATTCGTTATAATATGTTATCCCGCTTCAAAAGGTGAAATTAAAAAGTGCCCGTGGAGTAAATCTGACAGTTTTTTTTTTTCACAAACCTGTGACCAATGTTATGGGCAACCGTGTAAACCAGTTCTAATCCATTATCTTCGTTTACTGAAGCAGAATAAGGCCACAGACACATTCCACCAGTTTCCGTTAAACCTGTCAATAATGTTGGAAAGAAAGTTTTACATAACTGAAAACTAAATAATTCTCTACTCGATTATAATGAATCTCCCTGACATGAACATTTAACTTTTAACAAATTACAATCATGATGTATTAAAAGTAGAGTAATGCCAGTATTATATCAGTATAATAACCTTTAACTTTTTATTTAAAAACCCATACCTCTTGTATCGCAAGGTTGATTTCTATCAGCACAAATATTGTACCTAATATAACAAACAAAAAGATATAACTCAACAGATCCTGCAAAGATAAATAGAGCCTCTTAATTTGGTTTTACCAACTACTTATATATACCGCAATCTAAATAATGTGAACAAATATGTTCCAAGTTCGAAGGTGTAGTGTTTGTAATTTTGGAGTGGGGGAAAAAGAAATCACAAAAATAAAGTAATTATCCAGCGAATATATAATTTTACCTTGTCAATAAAATAGCATGGTCAAAATGATCATCTGATCGATCGTCAATGTCGCTAGACAGTTGAGCCCAACTTCCAAAACTCTTAAGTGTATTTCGTGCATGATGATTAATGACGAGTCCAGGCTAGTGAAGAAGAATAATGAAATTATCACATTTTAATATATCTGTCTAAAGGTGCTTAACATATAGGGATCGTTTTTTATGGGTTACCATAATGTGCCGTGTAAGGGTTTCATTGTGAATTTTGTAAAAGAAAGAAACTCAGAAATGAGTTTCAAAGAGAATGAATGAGAATCCAGAACCTTTTTTGCATGTTTATTAATTATCTCATAGAATTATCACGGAGATAAGTTATTTAAAAAGAGTTATTATAAGCCAGCAATTAAGAGGTGTCCCCGTGGGCACAGGTCCCCTATGTTCCAATGAACGATTTTTATTCCTAATCTTATATGAAAGTCAAATCAATATAACCATTATATCTTTTTTAAGTTTTTAAGTTTTTAAAAAGGTCAACATGAGAGCGCGAAAACTTTAGTATGAATATTTCCAAAGTAGTTATCTAAGAGTGAAATTGTGCGTCCAAAGTATATTTGGCGTAAATCCTTAGTTGGTAAAGCTATTTAGCAAAATATACTAATTAAATGTCGTACGGAAAAAGGTCTTCGAGGTCGAGTAGATCGAGGTCACTTATTCCTCTTTTTAAAGAACTCATGTGCATTTGTGATCTATAATATGTTTTCGTCTTAATATCAAAAAGGAACAATAATTGCAAGCTTTCAAGTTATCCATTTTTCCGTACGACATTAAAATAATAAAAAATAGCTCCAACTAACAATTTAAGAGAAGTGTTTGACACCTTCCATGCCATATACAGCGAATTTAAATTATAATATAACTTACAACATCAACTGTATGAAGTTGGAGTTTGTTTAGCACCAATATTATTAAATTTGGTCCAATGCTTGCATCTCGAAGTAACCGAGCCACCTAGATCGTAATAATGACAAACGAAAACAACAAGTTAATTTTTAAGAAAGTTAGAACTTCAAACAATATTGTTGCTCCGCTGTTAGTCAAGGAGTTAAGAGGGAAAGGGGTCATCTTTGACTATCTGGGGGAGATTCTATCCTTTACTAATACTACCAATTCAAATATCTAAAGCTAATAAATAGTCATGTTTATCATTATTATGTATTTTACAGACCGGAATGGATCGTTTAGCGTGTGCGTTAAAACATGATTCTCATATTCGATTTCCATAGACAGTTTGTTCAATAGAGACACATACTATTGGGAATTAGAATAATTACTTATGACAACTAAAATGAAGGAGGTGGAAAAAGTTCCTTGCTAAAATTTAAGTCAACATGAAAAACGAGACTAAATTAAACTCGAGAATTATTATTTCCCAGCCAGCAGCAGACGTTAGAACAACGTTCCATGGACGTCGACTCTTTGAGAGTTCAGACTCTTCTCAAAGATACTGGGAACTTTGATTTAATGATTCCAAAAACACGGTTCCAACTCGCATAAGATGTGCTTGGGTTGCTTGGGTTATAATAATTGATCGTCTAAATTAGTTATAAGTTTACTAGAAATACGTTTACACTCAGATTTCAGCGCTAGTTCAGATAATTTTTCCTCCTGTACAAAAACCTGTGTATATTGCTTGCTCGATCACTCCTTTTTTGTACGGCAAGCTACTAAAATAGTATTGTTCTACGTCTAAAATGAAAGACAGTTCTCACGTTGTTCATAACAACAAGTGCAAATTGTGTTGCTGCATCTTCTCCATGGTAATTCACCATCTTTTGATCGACAACAGCCAACGTTTCAATATAACGCTCATTATTATCCAAAGATCTGCCATCTCCATTTGTATCGTCTTCCTTTGTTTGTTTTGATGAATTGGATTCTTCTTTTGCAGATCGCTTTATTTTGATATGAGGGTTTCCTTAAAGAAATTATAGAAATTGATACATCTTAAGTGATGTAATTTTTAAGGATTTCCTAAATTAAAGTTGTTACAAAGTATTTTATTTCACAGACAGTCATATTTTTAATTTTTGACGATTGATTTAATTTGTGGGCCGAAATTCGTAAAAGAATTAGTTCTTACTTACTTAACCAAACGCTGTTTTTAAGATTGAATTTACAGTGTTAGTCCGATTTTCGAATTGCTCTGAAAAGTCGTTGTGTTTGTAAAGACTAAACATGTGTGCCATTCCATGGTAAGATGGTTTCAATCATCGACGTTTATTTTGAAGTATTCAAAAGTTACAGCTTCAAGAAGCAGACACTGTATTTTGAATGTCAAATGTGCTACATGTCAAACACTAACCATTAAATGATTAATTCAGGTTCACGCAAATCTAAATGAACCACAGAGCACAGAATCCCTCTAGAAAAAACCTGGTAGCTACTTCGAAAAAACACTACGGCATAATTTCTAGAGAATAAAAGAGAGATTGTTGGACTACGCAAAAGTAATTAAAGAAGGAAGTTGGTGAAGGAAGGACTGCGAGTAATTAGTTTCAATTTCGAATTATGAATATTAGCGGTGATAATGGTGGTGGTAGTCGAAACTATCTAAACACCATGCTTTTTATGAGGTTTCTTTATATAAGAATCATTACAAAATATCATTCATTCAATGACTAAGAGTCAGGCCAGATTCAACAATATAATAATAAGCCTCAGATTTCATTTAAAATATTGATTTCCCTGAGAAAAGAATGTTTGAAAGTCATTTGGACCTTATTGGAGTTATTTAATTGTTATAATAAAAGAAGTGTATTTTCATGTTGAATTAAAGACAACATTTTTCTAATAAACTTTTTATTTTCTAAAATAATCCAAAACTCTTACTTTCAGTAGCACAAGGCTTTTCAGATGACCTTCTCAATAGCGACCTCGTCAGATGGTTAACTCCATAAGAGGAACCGATATCTTCTAAGGAGCGCCGATAGACAATATGGGGTTTTTCATACATCTCTCCATGAATATTATGGAGATAATCTGGTACCGGCTCGACAAAATAGTGATGTGTGTCTGTTGTGAACATCCCTCTCTGAAGTAAAAAGTACATGTATTAATTAGAAGAGCAATTTAGTACTATTGTCTATTCAAATATGCAATTTATATGCATTTATGTTAAAATATATTATCAAAATTTTCTCTCTGGTGCCTTTTATAATTATTATTGCTAGATACAATTTAGGAGGAACAAGGGTCTCATTATATAGAAGAATAAAGTTGTTCTTCGGTATTTCCTTGAAATGAATTACACAATTATGCTTTCATTAAGTTTACCCAAAGAAATATGTATCATATCGGTACAAACATTCCCGACCCAATAATTTTCAATATTGCCTTTTTAAAAGATCGTCCCCTGAAATACAGTATGCACCTATTAAAAAAAATCTATAGAAGTCTTTTTTAAGAGGCTTTTTAAGAATAAATGGCATTCTAGTAGCAAAGAAAACATTTGGTTTGCGCATAGCATTGTGTAACATCCCAAGAGACCGTATTGTAATTATTTCCTTTGTAACCCTGTTCTATTTTTATAGATACATATTGTATTATCCAATAAGGTTATTAAGATTAGCGTAGGACATAAAAATCAACATTTTTTGTATGCCATCAGCGCTCATACAGTATGTTGTGGTAATACTAGGAATAAGCCAAACGATTTGCAATTCCTTACGAGTTGTCCGTAACATGTACTCATTGCAGCCAACGATCTGTCATCTCCATGCACATCACCGTGAAAATAACAATTGCCACCACCAACGTCGCGCTTCACCACTGTTCCATTGTGCGTTTTAAGCTCTACTTTGAAATTGGATGTAAACAGTTGTTTGTTCTCCGTCATATTCAAATGGTAGAGCTTGTTAAATGCAGTCACGCCAAGTTTTACTGTTCTCGTTTGTCGTTGACTTGTGTTGGGTCTGCTGCGGAAATCGTGGGTATCGCGTTTGGTGCGTGCTTGTTCGTAGATTATCGAATTTTTAACGTAAGGTGTAAACACTTCATACTCCGGGACTGTTAGAATATTAATAATAGTAATGATTTTTTAACTAACGAACTTTGTGCCTCCGGTATAAACAGAACGCTGTGAGTAGCTCAAAAAACATCGTTTTA
>JAUEKX010391118.1:0-17140 GCA_031834005.1 Dendronotus venustus
GTTGTTTAAACGTTTTGACGTCGTATCAACGTCCATACAACGTCGTTCTAACGTCGTCTGTTGGCTCGCTAATTAAAAAAGTAGCAAAGTCGTTTGTAATGCTCTACCTTTCATCGAATCACCATCGCATGCCAGTTGTGCGGTTTCGGACTCATCCTTCAATCGTGTGTACTGACCATCTTTCCTCTTTTTGGACACAAACCAGAGACACAGTGTGCAGCAACAGGTGACCAGAGCCAACGCCAAGAGAAAGATAGACACGACGAGGATCACGTGCTTAGAATGTGGTGAAACTAAATGAAAGTTAAAGAATAGATGTAAAGGAGAGTATGGTATGTCATTAAACAGAGTGACCTGTATTACAGAACGCTGTGAGTAGCTAAAAAAACATCAATTTGATATATGCTAAAGTGGTGTTTGTTAGCAATCGTTCTCTTATTGATGAGATAAAATAGCAAAAAATCGTAATCCAAAAATTCTATATGTATCCCAATGAGGAGTGATTATTAATTATTATATTATTTTATTTAGATAGATATTAAATAATAGTTACTATTTTAATTTCTCTCGCTTTACAACAAAAATAAAAGAAATCGTGAATGCATATTGTATTGGGGGTACGTTACATTAAAATAAAATGATGTTTTTAAGCTACATGCAGCGTTCTGTTTTAATACAGACACAATGTGGAGAATTTCGAATGGTTATAACAATTTTTACCAATCAAGTTGAATTTCACAGCCATGTCTGTGTTTCTGTTGCTCATACATACTATATTAATATATTTCCCAGTATCATCTTAATTGGCTTTTGCATAAGAATCTTTAAGAGCTATGCTTCAACATACTAGTGTTGATCTACTCTATTATTACTGTATCACCTACTCAACGACATTGGAGAGTTGGTCAGGGATTATAATAATAATAATTTAGAATGTAGCAAATACATGCGAAGGAGAGTGAAAATAAAATCATTTTGTACTATTTCTCACTGTCATCACTGTATTTTTGCTCTCCTACGCATGTATTTGCTACATTCTAGATCCGCCTCTGAATACCTTATAACTATTCTGTGCATTGTCGACAATCAATCGACCAACTCAAAAAAAAACAACTTATGTACAAGCAAACATAATTTTCAAAATCAAGATTTTAGTTGGTACCTGCTACTGGCGAGATGTTTTCAGCTTGCTTTTTCTCCGACAGAAATCGTAGTAAATCGTCTTGTGATATATCGAAAGCTTTAGCTGCCTCTTTCGACATGTTTGTTCTGTAAAATACAGTATTTATAAATTACACGAAACGACAAGTTCCTCTTCGATCTCTTCACATACAGTTAGGCATCAGTTGTTCTGTAAAAATGTTTATTTTTCCATATTTTGCATTTACAACATCCAACAGAATTCTATATGACAGTTAATGGGTTTCAGGCGATGGATTGTTCACGCTTGGTTTCTTATGTATTATTAGTCTTTTGTGCTGATGCTATTTTCTAATTTGGCAGTCATAGAGATAATGGATAATTATAATAATGGGACTTCTGAATAACAAATAAACGTATGCTGCCATCACTGGCAAAACAATGGAAAACTAATTTCCTTTTAATGACTATTTGCTTTGCTGTTTGTTTACAGTTTAATTATTTGTAGAGCTTTAGTGATTTCAATTCAGTTGCTGTGAGGCGTACTCTCTCGAGGCAACAAAAATATGTTTGTATTTCGTTATTTATCTCACTTTATTCTATTTTAATCACTATTAAAAAAAAGTTTATTTTAAACAAGCTCTAGAGAGAGGAATAATGTCAACACAAAATAATGCCATTTTAAGTAAAAATGTTTGACTATGTCTACATACGTGCCCGAAAGATTTTGACATAATCAAACATTTGCGGATTTAAATTCTCGTTAGTCAAAATACGTTAATTTCATGTCCACCTAAATTTCTTGTCCATTAGTGAAAAAAAAACACTAGTGAAAAAAAAACACCAGTGAAAAAAATTACATAGTCGATCGAAATGTGATTTTTTTTTTTGTTCAAAATAAAAGCCTAGGTACGTACAAGAGAAACAAATCATATTTATTTTTTACGACATTTGAATGTCCCCAGTATTTATAATTTTTTTTATTTTCCCCTGTAATAGTGTTTCAATAAAAACTTTTTATTGCAGTAAAAGTTCGTGTTAATTAAATACCATGTAAATCTTTGAAATTCGTTAATTCGCGTTAATTACCACACATTTAAAAATATTCTGATTCGCGTTAATAATATGATCGCATTAATTTGTTCGCGTTGTTATTTGGTGTATCGCGCGTTGATTCGTGTAATAATCATGTAATTCCCCTCTGCCTTGACACGAAAGACCAGATGAAATGAGGCTAGTGTTGTTACTATGTTTTGACATGGCGGCGAAAGCTACATTGCGGGTCAAAAATCAATCAACCAAAAGGGTAAACATTATCTATTAGCTAGGGTAAGGTAAATGTTAACTCGTTGTAACAGTAAGTAAGTAGGAATTTTACATTTTCCAAAGAGTTGTCAAGATCAGATCAGTAGGAATAAAAGTAAAACAAATAAAAACAAACAAACAAAGAGCATGAGTATGAGTGAAAGTTTTCAAAGTACTTTTCAAACTAAAAAAAAAAGTACATATAACATAGTCCCGCTGAAAATTTTTTTTTTCAAAAGTGGAGTATTAGGTACAACTTAACATTATATATTTTCATAATGTAGATACTTGATGTTGATTGACCTAAGTCACCATCAAAAATATGTAAATTGTATTGTTATTATTTATTTTTTGACTGTGCTGATATGTGAACAGATATATATATAACAAGAAAACTTCTTATATATTACTATAAATGACTGTTTAATAATAATTAAATAATATTGAAGTTAAGTTTGCAGAGTTAATTAAGCCAAAAATATGATTAAATTATGTATTTATATATTGAGACATTGCTACACACACAATAAGCTGATGTACTGGATCTTACATCAGAAAATTTCAGTTCTTTCAGATAGTTTTTCCCTTATTGTACTTACATTAAATTTCCTATATATTTATGTAGATATATATATATATATATATATATATATATATATATAATTTCCCTCCCATTTTTTTCCATATATATATATATATATATATGCATATAGATGTTATGAATTTTTGTATTAAATATATATATACTTGATTGATATCAAAATACTTGCTTTTACATTATACTTGCTTGCTTGCAAAAAAAGCTCAATCTAATAGAGTTTAGTGAAGAATGTTTAATATAGTTTAGTGAAAAATGTTTTGATTTAATACTTTTGTCACGTCTGTTTACATCTAAGTTGTACTAAATCCTTTCTCCTTTTCACTTTGGATTGTTTAAATGTTAAGAAAGATTTTATACATACTGTTAAAAGGAGGTAAATTTAAATTATGAATATGTAGAAAGTTCAATGTTCTCCAAAAAAACAATTCTTTTTCTCACGTAATGGTTATTGCAAGAAGGTTTTGTGAAAACAGTTTAATCGAACAAATCATGATGAGCGCATCAAATCACACTCAAATCATGTAATAATACAACTAATAGGCTTAAGGAAAAGAAACATTTTTCAAGATTCCTGATCCAAAAAAGAACAAATGTTGCTACACAACGTTGGAACTCCAAATGAAATGTCAAAAACTTTGTAGCTTCTAACAATCGTCTTTTTGCAGTGATTGTTTCCACCAAGAGTGTATTAAACGAGATTTAATGTTGGAATTACTTCTACAGCCAGGAAATAGAAAAAAAAAGCTGAAAGTAAGTGCTATTCCAAAAATTCTTACTCATAAAACATATGATCAAATTAATATTGATGAACAACAGTGACTAAATCTTCTTGTAAACAAAGCTTAATGTTAGAAAGATCACATGTAAGGTTTTCTTTACTGTTAAAAATTTTATATATAAAAGTTTTTTATATTTAATTTAATTTATCTCTTTCTTTCCTCACACACATATACATCACACACCACACTCTCTCTCTCTCTCCATTTTTTTATTTTGACTACTTTTTTTTGAGTTATAAAATTAGTTTTGATTGTGGTCAGCGCATTCCGTGCTTTATAAATGAGGCAAAAAAACAATATATATCTTTTATTTTACCCCCAATCTCTGGTCAACTTAATTGGTTAATGGAATATGTGCAACACTCCTAAACAACAAAAAATATATTTTTTCAATCAAGAGTAAGGGCTTATGTATTTACATTACAATGTGTGAGAAACAAAACCAGAACTCCATTAAAAAACGACTGGAATCTAATTCATCACTTGAAGTTGAAGTTAAGTCGAGTGTGTCTTGTTGTGGTTCTAATTTGTGGTTCTAAATCTCTTCTTCTGTGTACTCTGGCACAAAATTATAACAACCAGCTATTTCACTATTGAACCAACAGAACTAAAAAAATTCTCTGAAAGATTGGTAAAACTACTACTTGGTAAAACTACTGTGCTTACTTTCAGACATTACTACTGCTTCTTTTAATCTTGTTATGTTTGCATTAACATGTTCCCATATTATGTTACGCTAATATGGCGTCACAACAACAAAATTTTAAAAGCACTCTTATTCTGCATTTATGTGGAGATATATTGTGAAATGTAGATTTTTGGAATCCTTGTACCATGTACTTTCATATTAGCGAAAAAATCAATAGCAAATTTTTTACCTTAGTTCCCCTTTAAGCAAGGTCTAGATATTGACTATAAAATAAGCAACATGAGATCTGACCAAAATCCTAAGTTGTTTTAAAAAAAATGTATAATTTATTGTTTTTTTGGATATTAAAAACTTTATCTAAAGAATCTATATATATGTAAAGTTTTGTTTGCTTTTCATACATGATTCAGCACTGTTAGGTGTATTAATTTTTTAATACTGCTGTTAGTAAGGAGAAAGGGTTTAGTGCAACTCAGATGTAAACAATCACGTCATGTGACAAAAGTGTCAAATCAATACATACTTCATTAAACTATATTAGCTTGAGTTATTTTTCCAAGCAAGAAAGTAAAATTTAAGAACAAGTAAGTAGTAAACTTAAACTTGAAAAAAATAACAATATTAATCTTTTTACATTTTATGACTTTACACTATATATATATGCTTATTATGATTTTATTTAGAAATATATATGTATTTTTTTTCATTTAGAAATAATAAGAGAAAATGTGAATTTCTGCATTATGTCTACAACTATTCTCCCCTCCTTGCCTGTAGTTGGAGGGTGTGTAACGCAACAGCTGCTCACAACACTATCTTCAGATGACAAACAACATCACTCAAAATTTCAGTCTAACAATAAAAGCAGATTCAAAGGAAAACTACAAGGAAGCCTTTTGGGCTCTTTAAAAGAGGGAAATGTCATAGATGTAGCTAGGTATATTCGACTATTAAATCTTTAAACATAAAAACGTCAAAGCATGTAAATTGATAATCTCGTTCTGAATTAAATTGTTATTATTATTAATCGATATTATTATTAATCGATACATATATTTCTTGGATCCATACAATACTGTTCTTCTTACAAGATCGTGAATGATGTATATATGGATATATGTGCTTAGCGTTTAAAAAAAGCATATTTATATATATAAAGAACAAATAATCAAACAAACCTAAAAGATTTACTTTCTCGATTTAATTCACGATTTTCAGTTTGTATCAAGTGCGCAACGTTGGCACGCAATGTTCTT
Source organism: Dendronotus venustus (assembly GCA_031834005.1). Taxonomy (NCBI): domain Eukaryota; kingdom Metazoa; phylum Mollusca; class Gastropoda; order Nudibranchia; family Dendronotidae; genus Dendronotus; species Dendronotus venustus. Next base: position 5,731 of record JAUEKX010391118.1, read on the forward strand.
TGTGGAACTTCCTTGAATTTAAGTCTTAAATAGGATGGCCATTTCTCGTTGTCGTGAAGGGCCTTGTGAGCTACTTTGACAGTAGAAAGAGACATACTTTCTCCGACTGGAAGCCAATTGAGTCCTAAGACTACGCTGTCGTTACAGTACCTATTCAAGATAAAATTCACCAACGCTCTTTGGTGCTTCTGTAGGCGTTTAACGAGGTAGTTGGGTGCATTGGGAAATATAGTATTGCTGTAGGCAATCTTCGAAAGGGTTAAACATTCGGCTAGTGACCTTTTCAGCTTGAAGTCGACCAATCTTTTGAACTGCTTTTGAGTTCGTAACAAAGCCGGATCGGATAATCGAGTTGACATGGTCGTTCCATGTCAAGTGGTTATTGAAGTGGACGCCCAAGATCTTGAAAGAATTTACTCTTTGTATGTGATTATTGTTGGTTGTTACACGAATATTACCTTAATCAAGTTTGTGTGCTCTCGACATTTGATGCGTTGAAAATAGCATCAATTTTGTTTTAGTTACATTCAGTTGAAGGTTATTATCTGAAAACCATTGAAAAATGGTATCCATTTCTTTTTGCATCGAAACAATGGTTTCGTTCAGGGCTTTTGGTTTTGTGTGGCGCAGCAAAGTGGTGTCGTCAGCGTACTGGAGATATGTACTTATATTGAACGTTATATTTAATGTACGGGCCGTTACTGATTAACGTGTCACATAGAGGTTAAATAACACTGGTTTTTGTGTTCGGATGTAGAATTTTGTTGATAGTTTTCCACAAAATATTTGAGCTTTTGTTTATTAGAAGCTTCTTGAAGAAATTTTGCTTTGTGACTGTTATCTTAGATTTCAGTTTGTTGCGTACTGACCTGAGGAAGTTCCAATTTTTATCGGTTGGGTTAGTATGCACTTTCTTTCTCGGTTGATTCCGTTCACGCTGTAGTTCAGCAATGTCCAGATCTTTAATCTATGGTGCAGGAGGTCTGGTCAGCTTAACTCTTCTTATGGGTGCATGTTTATCTATACAATCAGTAATCATTGTATTAAGAATGTTCACTTTGTCTGAAATGTCTTCAACACCATAAACTACACTAAGGGGGAGCATGCTGAAATCTTCTACGAAGTCTTGCATGGATAGTGAACGCTCATCGCGCACATATTTGAATCTGGGCTCGTAGGTACTTGGTTTTTTTTGAAGATGCAAAAGGGAGCGTCGTGGTCACTGATTTCACCGCACGGTACTACGTCTGTGTGTACACACTTAGTATTCTAGTTTGTAATGATGTTGTCAATCAGGGGAGTGCCATGTCTTGTAGGTTTGGAAACTTGTTGGGTCAGATTGTTTGTCTCCAAGATCTCAAAATAGATGTTGGCTACTTTTTCTGATTTTTGCAGGTTAATGTTGAAATCGCCGGTGATGATGATTGGTCTTTCATGCTGAGGGACAATTTGAGATGGAAGATTGGAAGATATTTCAAACCGCGATATCTTTTCGTTTGAGACACTATTCGGTTGGTAAAGTGTGCCTATAAGAATGTTTGAGTTCTTATTTCTATGAGACATCTCAATCCACTGATGTTCAATTGTATTGTCTAGAGCATTAATGTCTTCTCTGTTTCTTGGACTTTATTGAAGTTTTTATGTAATACCCAACGCCGCCACCTTTAATTCGATCACGATTTCTGAAGCCAAACTGGTAGCCAGAGATTTGGACATTATTGTTAGGAGAGATAGGTTATTCTTTAACCATGTTTCAGGAAGAGTAATAATGTCGAACTCGTGACTATTCGACATTCAAGCTTCAAATTGTGAAATAGTTGATGAGATTGACTGCGTATTAAGATGGGCAATTGACAGATGGTTTCGATGAATGTCAAGTTTGCTAATACTGTCTTCGACATAAATGCAAGGATTATGTTGGGGATCCGCACGAATATTGCAGGTAAAGAACGGCATCTCCGACAAAATGCAACGGTTACATAACCAAAAAGAGGACATAGTTATTGGTCGTACCTTTCATCATTGGTTGAGGTTTGCAGCATTTTATATGTACAGAGTCCATGCAAGTTGCATTGGTATCGTTTTGCCTTGCTTCTAATTGTTTTTTTGCATTCTGACAGGGAGGCGAATGAGCAGCAGGACCAGAATTTTGTTCAATATCTCCTGCGAGTAACAATTGGTAGCAACCATCATGGTTAGCGTAGTAAGTGATGGGTGCAGACCATTTTGTTCGTTTGTTCGACGAGAATAAGGAAGGTCTCGTGTACTTTGCGTTGGTTATAATTTGTTAATCAGCGTCGTTCTTTACCAGTAAAACAGCGAAGAGAAGCAGGAGTTGGAAAGTCCTTATTTGCCTGGACATTATTTACCAAAAAATAACGAATGATTCTTCAAAACTAAATAAAATATCGATTTTTCACTAAAGATTTCGAGATGTCAGTTAATTTCCCAAATAAGGATAATAAATAAGTAATAATTAATCAAATTAAAACATAGCAATTAAGCTTATTGATACACATAATCATCAATACTATGCGTAAAAACAAAAAGAAATTGTTTATTTTCAACCTTTACTTTTCATAGTTTATATATTGTTGATATTAATAATTTATTGATGAGAAATCACTAAAAATGTTTTTTTTTTAATTTCAGCTATAGAAACTCTTTCTTCCATAATCTTTGTACGCAAATCCTTGAAGAGGGATATCATCTTGCATTCCAAGAACTTTTCAACTTGGTAAGAGAAGCTCAGGTGTTAGCTTCAGATGATAGCATTAACCATGCTAATCAAGTCCCATTAGAAGAAGATAAAGAAAAATTAAATTTTTTGAAAGAAATGTTAGTCAATGTTGAAATTGCAAAACGAAAAGGTAAGTTTCCTAGAAATAGTAACTGATGCTAAATTTTTCCAATATTGGGTATATTATTATACATAATTTTGACGATTGTTGGATTTTGAAACATTTGTTTCTTTGGATTTATTATACATATATGTCAAAAATTGTTTTTTTTATATTTACTATAATATATCTTTCTTTTTCTTCTTTACACGATTTTTATATAAAAACCCAGTCTATAACAATCTAATTTCTAAATCTATTTTTATGGGTTCAATTTTTCCAACAACAAAATGTTTTATTTTTGTTCAGGTCGCACTGAGCAAGTATACGAATCGCAATTAGATTTAGCGAAATTCTTCAACGAACATCGGGACTTCTTTTTGGCCGATCGTTTCTATGTGTCTGCTCATATCACTAGTCGGCAGATACGGACAGATGGTGGTCGTAAGGAGGCTGAAGCCAACTGCAATCTCGGCAAAGCTGCAGAGAGAAAGAAAGAGTTTGAGAAAACTATCCAACTTTACGAACAATTCTACTATTTGACCAAAGATAAACCATGGAAAGATGCAAAAGACGATACTCTGCTTTATAACAAAGCTTGTCATCATCTACTTACAGCACATATCTTATTTTCTGAACAGGTTTGTATGTGTGTGTATTGCTCGATAGAATAACCCTCAGTTTTTATACTTATTGTGTTTAAGGCACCTAAAATTTTGATTTCACACGAAATCAAAGACGAAAAGAAAATCCTGCGAATAAACATACAAAATGACAGCCATCATCCAAAATCTATTGGTCGAGGATGAGACGGTCGTCGTTCGTTCGACGAAAAATAGAAACCAGAATTTTGATAATTTTATCTACTGTGCGTATGAATATTTGCAACTATCATCATTTAAATCGTCTAGGGGAGATAAACGGGGTATCGTATATTTTTTTCCAGCTTCCAAATGAATGTAAAGAAGAAGTGATGTCTCATCTACATCAAGCATATGATTTAGCGAAAGAAGGTTGGTAAATGAAACACTTAAATTAGGAGTATATTGACAACATCATTTGTTTTGTATTTTATAATGAACTTTATTAAACCTTTCAAGTAGCTCAGTAGCGCAGTGTCATTCAAAAATAAAAAGAACCATCTTCCATGTAGGGAATTTATATGTTTTATATAGTTTGTAATCGTCTTTATTTTGATGTGATCAAACGTTACGGCCACCGAACTGCTAATCACCGGGCTGCTAATGGTTAATCCTTTAACTAAGGTAACTTGGTCATGTTTATCTGATAAATGTAATATCTTATATGAAAAGAAAATCGTAAATTTCATATAATTATACACCTATTAACCCATATATTCCGGTCCGTTTTTTATAGGTGGCGACGATAGAGAGGTTGGACGTATCAGATATCTTATTGGTAACAAATATGATTTTTACGGAGACCAAGAATCAGCGGTTAAATACCACACAGAATATTATGAATTGTGCAAAACCATCAACGATGACAACGGCATGGGGAAAGCATGCCAAGCTTTAGCCGTGGCAAATAGAAGGTTTAACTTGCTATTTTAGTTTTGTTATGTAATAACATGTTTTGGAGGGTGATTTTTAAAAAGCTTGGAGTTAAAAATTATCCAAAACGAAGCAAGGAGTCACAAGATAATAACGATAATATGTAAAAAAGCTTTGACTGGGTCAACAACCCTGATCAGCTTAGCAAGTGAGTCGGTGCCAATATAGTCAGCCTCTCTGACGGCTTCTCTATCTCTGTTCACTTGTTTCCTTGTTTCTATAAGAAATAATCGTCATGGTTTTAGTATTTATTGATTTATGTGCACGCAAATTAAAATAACCATTAATTATTTCAGACGCAGATTTAAAGGGTCGCCAAACACATCTGTAGGGAAGTAAAACAAGTAAATTACGATTGTAGAAACACTCCGACCCTCATAATCCGCTTTTCACCGTTATAGGCTAAAAAGACCAGGACGGCACTTAAAAGGCTAATGGCAAAACTTTCTTCCTATAAAGCTTTCTTTTGATGAAGTATTGCCTTACTAAGGAATTCCTCTGTGTACCAGCTTGAGAAACAATTAATGGCATAGCCACAACGCCTATAATAGCTTACGGGATTATTTAATTAATCATTTATTTGAGCATCACTTAAAAACTCAAGCTGTTGGTAATTACTTATGCGATGCTTTATTATTGCAACTGCTAATTACAATTAAATTTTTTTAGACAAGGAAATTATGAGCAAGCCATAGAGAATTTGAAACAGTTTTTACGGGTAACCGAGCAAAATGGCGATCGAGACAGCCGAAGAGAGGCATGCAGCGACATTGGAGTTGTTTACAATTTCATGGTTAGTCTGGGGATTATGATTTAAAATTGGAAAAAAGAAAGTTTAAGACTGCAAAAATTATGAAGAAATTGACAATGAGCGTCTAGTTGAAGGGAGCATTTATCGATGCATTATACAGTATTTTCTGTCATTTGAAAAGTTTATAATACGAACTTTTTCCGTTGCTCCGTAACAATCAAGAATCTCATAGGCAGATTTACGGAGTCGGCAACATCTGCAAAGGAGAGCGATAAGGTAATTATCTTCTAGTGTTTCTCAGCAGATAATTGTCTTTTTTCTCTCCTACACATGTGTTTGTCACCTCTGGATCCCCCCTCTGTTTCTAATCGTGAAATATAAAGTATTTTCTTTATTTTCCAAGAAACCACCCTCATGCTTACTCTTTTTTGTTTCAATTTTTTTCATTTAAAAATTCTCGAAATTTTGAAATTTAACGCACGTGAAAATTAGACCAGCTAAGGTAAGTCAATATCGATTTTTCAATTTTTTTGCTTTTTTTAAAATTTCCATTCTTCAGGGGAAATACGAACAAGCGGCAAATTATTACAAGCGTGCTTACGAAATATGTCAAACCAACAAGACCAACATAATGAGCAAAGAATCGAACTATTCGAGTTGCGAATACGCGATTTCGTTAGCACACGGGCTGCTCACTGGTGAGGCCGACAGCATTGCGGCTAACAGCAAAAATAGCCTAGATTCTCTGTTGTTCTGGAAGAGCGAGCGGCTGCAGAGCTTCTCAAAGGACGAGAGAACCTTCTCGATGTACGAAACGCTGAAGAACAGACAGGCTGAGGAGCGAAAGATTAGAGAGCGAAGGAAATCTAGAATGTTAGAGAAGGCTGGGTTGTTGGTGAGAGCCTGTATAATAAAGAAAACAGTTCCTAACAGTAAGGAAGAAACACCGAACAACATTGGCAAAGATGCAAAAGAGGACGAAACAAACAAATAATTTGTTTGTTTCACTTGAACTTTATTTATATAATAACAATGAAATTATTAAAGAAGAACTATTAAAAAAGTGACTGTTTTTCAAGAAAAGAATTTTTAATTATGAACTGTAAATACAAATTAAAATACCAAGAAACTTATTTACATAATTAGTATAAGTCGCTTAACTATATTAGAGAAACTGAGCAGAATTCCCATAGTACTGATTTATTTACCCCCTAACAAATACTTTTACAATACATTAATCTGAATAAATGAGTCGTAAATGAACCAAGGGGTTTTGATTATTGATTTTTTTCATAGCAACAATGTAAAACTTTGAATTCTAAATTAATTTTGAAATTGTGACTGTACATATATTATGTATCTTTTTTTTAAGTGTGTATCAACTCGCTAACCCACGATGAATATATATACAGACATATACCTGATTAGTTTGTATAGTCTTGGTTATATAGTAGATGGATAAATACTATCAAATCAAAAGTTTTTGAAAAACAATTCGTCCAATTTTCTAGGGTAATCTGCCATAACGTAGAGAAGTCTTGACTCGACTGGTCGCGCGTCTCCTCCCGATGTTTTTACAAGAAATGTTGCAATACCCTTATTACGCCACAATTATGTCCAAATTGCATTATCATAATTACTCTAATTACGCGAAGTGACCGAAAATGATGGCATTAAGGGCCGATGTTAAGAAGGACCAGCAAGGTAGTTTTAGAAGTCAGTAAATATCTCAGTAGGAAAACAAAACAGTGAATTATCCCTTGAGAAAACGCTAGAAATTAATTCATTTTGTTCTCCTAAACAGGTTAACTCTAAATTTATCGTGGCAAATCGTTGTACGTCATTCAAGGCTTTAAGTTTCTATTCCATAATACAGCAAGGCTAAAATTATTTTCGCATAGCATATAGTTGTTATTCTGTGAGCCCATTACGTAAGTTATGTTGACCAAAAGAGGTAGGGTAAAAAATAAAAGAAATGATAATCTATGTTACAAGAGAGGACTTTCACTGAACCACATTCATTATTTTTATACGAGATTTTTTTATCTCCATTTCGCAACATTAGAAAGACGTCGCGTGCACGTTATCACGACGTCGAAGCGTAGAAACGACGTCGTCGTGACAACGTTGTTTTGCATGGCCTGTGCTCGCTGGGCTACCTAAAAAAAGACGATAGATCTCCCTTATAATGATAAAGATATAATCTATTCTCAAAACACATCTGATTTTATTTATTTTATCTTATTATATTTTATTACAATGCTAAAGAAGATTGATGATGCTCTATAGTTTATATCTTGTGTAAGGGGAGACGGTTTGCTCTTGATATTGAGACATGCTTATTATGTTATTATATTTTTTAATATATATCAGGCTTTTTTATCCAGTGGCGAAGTACATCCTTAATCTTTCATCCATTTTCAGTCGATCTAAATAAATCTAAATCGGATTAACCGTGTCCCGACGGGCTCTTGCCATTTTGCTATTCTTAAATGTTTGGTATTTAATTGATGGAGAACGTGCGTACAAAATTATTTGTAAAATAATTTACAAATAATTGTAAATGTAAGCTTCAAAGTTCCCTAAGCTCTTATACTGTCGAGGGATGTGTTCTCAGTAGTTTAAATTAAGGATCTTGAATTTGGAGTGATTTTTATTTTGATCGGACAACCTCGTCAAAGACCAGCAAATAATGATATATATATATGGAGTACCGAAATTTGGAAGGAAATCCCTATCCTAAATTTTTTCGTATTTGCCGTCTGCTGATGGATATTATTTCCCCTTAGTAGGACTTTGTTTTCAGAAATTCCTAAAAACGGTGGCTTTTGGCTTGGTAAAAAATTTAATCCAATTCCCTCTCTTTCTCCCGCGCGCTCTATGCGGGCGGTTTTTATTGTTATTGTGCGGCGGGCGCGTTCGTACATGCAGCTTTATCTCTTTAATAATTTATGCATGAATGATCTCCCTAATACTAATTAAAAACAATTATATAGATATTGACTTTTGATTTCTAATTGTTCGCCTTGCGAGGAAAGAAACGCCTGACTGAATTGCAAGTAGAAGACAAACAACAAGCTTCCACATTTCTACGGATACATGATCAATGGACCATATACAACAAAATGGAAATTTTCAAGCATCAGCGATTATTCGAATTTGAAAATCTTGAAAAAAAATTGCTATCAAATGCAGCTCCCGCGGAAGCAGAATCAAGAGCCCACTTCGTCGAACTTGGACATAGTCATCAAGAGGTGGAAGAACATAGAGAATCAGATATTGTTGGTGGTGATATCCCAGTTTTTGAAGACGATAGCGAATCCTCCAATGACCAAAAAGATAAAAATGGTAATCAAATTTAGCTTGACTTTTTAGTTAGCTAAATTGAAATTAAAATTGTTTGATGTTTTATATAAATGTTGTCCTTCTTTTCTTAAATAAAAAACTGGCCAGATTGCTGATTGCAAAATATGTATATTTAGTTACATTTTGTCACTAATAAACAATTTAGGAAATGTGCTGTATATGATATGTTGCAAGTGGTCATCAGTGATTATTATGCATTATGGTGGCATTCCTTCCTGTTAAAATTATCAACCATTTTTATATAGTATTCGTCCACATGTGTAAGAACTTGTGTACTAGCTAGCTAATGACATGTTGCAATTTTACATACCAGAAAGGAACCTGTCTATAGACTGGCTTGCATGCATATGAATTTTGGAATGTTTAATTTTGTGTTGGTATTAATTAGTAGTATAAATTCAAAGTGACTTTTTCTTATCAGAAACTACTTGCAAAATATCAATGCCTGATGGCAAAGAAATTTGCTATCATCACTTGGGGTGACTTGAAATTGTATTTTTATATGGTGATTAAAATCTCTCTATTGAATCATCCTTTAAAAATACAACTATAAAATAAATTTTTATAGGATGAAGGTAATTTAAGTCATCCCTATGATGCAAAAGTCACTACAAGGGATGGTATAAATATATTTGAAAACAATGTCAGTAGGCTAGTTAGCAAGGAAATTATGGTGCATTCCTCGTTTTAAATATCCCAATTATTGTTATTATTTTTTATTATGATATGATAAGGAGGGGTCCTTTTATGCATGACCTGCTTATATTAACATTAATTATGAAATGAAAGAATTCTACAACATTGTGTTACATCTCCTTAGAATCAATTGTATGTATTTGGAAAAGGTTTTACTTATTTGAAACTGATGTTTAATTGATATTTTGATGTTTTAAACATAGGGAATGGTGGAGTCAACCAACTGGGTGGTGCATTTGTCAATGGTCGTCCATTACCTGAACCAATCCGAAGAAAGATTGTTGATTTAGCTCACAGTGGTGTCAGACCATGTGATATATCTAGGCAGCTAAGAGTGTCTCATGGATGTGTCAGTAAAATTTTGGGACGATATTATGAAACTGGTTCAATCAGACCAGGAGTCATAGGTGGAAGCAAACCTAAAGTAGCTACACCATCTGTTGTGCATAAGATCACAGAGTACAAATTGACTAATCCAACAATGTTTGCATGGGAGATAAGGGAAAAGTTACTCAATGATCAAGTCTGCGATGCAGAGTCTGTGCCTAGTGTGAGTTCAATTAATCGAATTGTCAGGAATAGGCTTGGATCGGGAAGCACTTCTGCTAAAGAGATTACTGAGAAAATACCTTCTTCTCAACATACAAATGGACAAGTCATTAAAATAGAACCAAATCAACAGGCTTCAATATTTGCTCCTAATGGAATACCCATCCCATTAGGATCTTTACCACCTAGCTTCGCTACACTAAATGGCTCTATTCCTCGTGCTTACTCAGTAAATGGTATTCTTGGTATTGCAGTTCCTCAGCCTAATGGTACTATGATAATGTGTCCACCAGAATATGCTTTGGCAGCACATCAAACTCATAATCAATCCTCTCATGAAAGTCTGGATAAAAGGAATGTTAGTATGCAATACGAAGATGTTACACCTTCAATGACAAATGTTCCAGAATTGACTCCTGGTGAATGTAAGTACATAAAGTAAACTTATCAGTTTAACTGATTAAACTTTTAATGTATCTGAATCTTTTGTGACTATATATATATATATGCATACATTTGGAACTATGTACTTGATTACATTTTGTGATTGTATTTTATATTTACAAGCTTCATACATACATAGGGTTGTTTGAAAATCACATTTGCAGTATTGTGTAGCCTTCAAATCAACTCAATTTGTTAGAGGTTTTAAATTATTTTTTTAGCTCTTTTACTTTTTGGAGATTTCTAAGAAATATCAATCTTTGCTTTTTACAAGATACTTTAGACGATGATTCACAACACTTGGAACAGATGGATTACTCTTCAGATCAAATTGATGAAAGATTCAAATCAATACACAATGCCACTCTAACCATTGAAGATGTTACAAATGGGTCTTACAATAACACAGCTGTTGGTGAAACAACAACAGCATCTGAAACACCAACAAAATCTACGGATGTAGAGAAAGAGAATTTGCATCACGTCACCTCAGCTGTCTCTCCTACTTCACCTTCTGCATCATCAAAGTTCGTTTTTGGTGAAAGTTATGAGACAAGGCGACCATTGCAAATCCAGCCAGCATTTCGTCCATCACGACCGATGCCAGTTCCACCGATATCACCTGTAGGCTCGAAGCAATTGTTTATGGAAAATGACAAAAAGCCTAGTAGAAGAGTGCGCACAACCTTTTCTACTGAACAGAAAGAGGCACTAGAGTTGGCTTTTGAAAAAACTCAGTACCCTGATGCAATTCAAAGAGAGCATATATCGATGAGGCACCAAATCCCTGAAGCAAGAGTACAGGTACCCATTGTTTTTTTCTTGGAATAATTTTAAATTGTTTTTTTTTCGTAATGGGTTGGTACTACCTTTCCGAAAAGTTTTTTTTTTTTTCTTTTTGTTTTTTAAACCTACTTTGAAAGGGACTCAAAATTTTTTCAATTGATAGAACTCAGTAATTCAATTGATAGTACCCAGTAATTCAATGGATAATACTCAGTAACATTTTAAGCCCATATACAATTTCTACAAATTATTCTATCAAAATATATTATATTTAAGCTTTTTTCACTCTTTTTACAAATCGAAATTTTGTGCTTTTGGTCCATTTCCAGTCCGTTTGAATCTATTGAGAAAAAAAATCTAAGTTCGACAAATGAGAAAAAATGACTTTAATAGAAAACAAGGCT
>JAUEKX010391229.1:4317-19080 GCA_031834005.1 Dendronotus venustus
GATTTATGGTCGGCAGGGTACGTATGTTTATTCATTGGACAAAACAATATTGGATAATATTTTTATCGCTTTGAGAAACTTCGAATTAGAAGTTACTTTTATAATGTCATTACGAACAGACACGACTGAAACTTATCTACTAATACGCCTATCTATCAGCCCCGGCTGCCGTTATGGAACTGTGGAAATTAGGGCTCTAGAGACTAGTTTACCATTCGGAAACAAGTTTGAGTGTACCCCTATACTCGTACTTAGTCTTTGTTTTGCGCGGTCGGAGCTCAAGTTGACATCGTCAACATTTTGCTTAAATATGTTTTGTCTGATAGCGTAATAACAATTCAGTTGATTTCAGATGTTTGGGGATATGAATGATATAGTCATGCCAACATCGTCATCGTCAGGAATCTTTCTCAGATTATTATGCTTTTGACAATAAATCCAGGCGAAATATATATGTATTATGTAAGAATAATCAAACAAACAAATGACGACATAAGTTAAGTTCTTAATGTAAATTTTGATGTTTCGATGTCCGACGTCATCGGACGACTTTATCAAACAAAGCCTAACACTTTTGTGTTTTATAACATAAAGTGTGTTTTTGCTGTATTTAGATCAACAACTATGAGCAGTGTACGGTTCGCGCCAGGTGTTCGAGAATCTCTCGTCAAACTCGATAATCAAACACTACTACCAAAGAAAATTCTCGACGATTTGTAAGAAAAATCTTTTTTTTTAATGTATTTTGTTGTGTTATTAACTTGGATGCCGAAGTTGTTTTTCGTTTGTATTGTCATCTGTGTTTTATAAGGTACCTATAGTAATGAGTTTCTTAAAAAGTTTGACTATTTTTAGATCGAAAGGTTTCTTAAATTTTTCTTTCTGACGACCTAGAATGATTCTTAAAATTTGACAATCTAAGTTTTCTTATAAGCTAGTTTTTAAAAAAAAATCATGCTAATTCTTATTCCGTTTATATTCGTATAGAAATAAAACTAGTCTGGCTTTGGTTCCGTATCATCCACCACTATTGAGCGAGTTCTCCCTAGATGTGGGTGATGATAAAATCGAACTTGTATTCAACAAAAATGAAACGAACACTCACAGGTATTCCTTCCTTCCTTTTTCTTCTTCCTCGTCGACATCTTCAATCTGACATTAAAACAACATCGTGACGATATTTTGACGTCATTTTCAACGTCATATATATACACAATGTCGTGTTTGACCTTAAAGTTAAATGTATGGTGGTTTATTGAATAGTTTTACTTGAACTCTCATTTCTCAAGAACAAAAAGAAAAATTGAAAAAGCTGTAGCAAACTTTTATGAACAAGAATGTATATTATGATCTTAAAGAAAATAAAAATACTAAAAACTGACGTAATAATGTGTTTCTTCCACAGTTTCAACGTGAAAGGCGAAATGGATATAGATTCAAACGAAGAAGAAGAGGAGGAAGAATGCGGATGATTTTTATTATGGTGATATAATGATAAACTCATTGAAAAAATTATTCCCAAGAGATTCAGCTGGTCAGTTGGCTCGTACATTAAAAGCAAAACGAAAATAAGTGGACACGCCCTTCTTATCAACCGTGTTATAATTGGCAGATCCGTTGGAATTTGACTTAGGGACATAATAATCTTATTGTTAATATTTGTCATTAGTATAATTTTGTTATTATTCTAACGCACTGGTGTGTAGTAGGAGAGAGCAAGGGATTCCCCTTATGACAATTGACGAGTGTTTATAAAATGATATTAAATGTAAATACGTCGATAATGATGCAATGTAATACTTCAACACATAAGCACACAAAGTAGCCAGCAAACTCGAAGAGATCTTCTTTCTTCAAAACGTAAACTTAACTGATTAGAACATTGCTAAATAAATACCGTAGGAATCCGTACTTCCTGAGGTATGTCCACTACTACACAAATATATCGTTTTACTAGTTACAGTTCTGAAATGCCTTAAGTGAAAAAAAGAAAGAAGAAGATCTTCTCGATTTTCAATCGGGTTTTAAGCCATTTCTCGAGATTATCTATTTATAAAAAAATATGGTAATATGCGAAATTTAATCCTTTTAAGTTATTTGCTACTAAGTTTCTTACAATTTTGGGTAAACAAATTAGTACACATAAATATGGATAGTAAACTTTATAAAGATGCATTTCTTTGTGTTAATATAATTACAAGTTATGATTATGATGAAAAGTCTCTTTATGTTCTTGACTAACATGTTAATGAATTTTCAAGGCAATATGCGAGTTACATGTATTTCGTTTATTTTAGTTATTTAAATCTCTTTTTACTTTATACTCTTATATCTCTTCAGCTTATTCCTATTGTCATGAATGTCGTCTATTTTGTAATTCTCAGTTTAAATAGTGTACATATTAAAAATAAATTGAATGGATGTTTTGTCATTAATAGTGTACTCACCAATTGTCTTACATGTTTCATTTATTGTATTTTAGGATACTAAAACAATTAAAATGTTTAAAAAATATGTGGCATCAAGCCTGTGTTCGCGGTGTTTCGTCAATCAGCTTCGAAGCTACAGTCAACAGGGCTCATCCGCCACATACAGGCGAAAAAAGCTCGTGATCCTCGGAACCGGGTGGGCAGGCTACAGTGTTTTCAAAAACATCAACAAGAGGCTGTATGACGTCATCGTTGTCAGTCCACGTAATCACTTCTTGTTTACACCACTATTGAACAGCACCACGGTCGGTACGCTCGAGTTTCGAAGCATAATCGAGCCAATTCGAAACACACGGTTCCGAGATGATCATCATTTTCAGTTATCGAAAGCGATTGGTTTGAGAACAGACGAAAACAAACTTATTTGCCGAGCTGACTTGAGTGGCAAGGAGTACGATTTAAAATATGATAAACTCGTTATTGCTGTAGGCTGCGATAGCAACACCTTTGGCATTCCCGGTGTTAAACAACATACTTTCTTCATGAAGGAGATAGGAGACGCTCGCAAAGTCCGTGATCAGATTATCTCGAATTTCGAGATGAGTTTATATCCTGGTATTTCAGCGGAGGAACAAGAACGTCTGCTGCATTTCGTCATTGTTGGAGGTGGACCAACTGGAGTTGAGTTTGGTGCAGAATTATACGACTTCATCACACGAGATGTTGCTAGGCTGTATCCAAGCGAGAAGCAAAGCGTCCAAGTCACTCTGGGTAAGAATGGTTAAAATTAACGCCAGTGTTGACCGTTTGGCATGTCGACATCGTATATGTGTACATATATGTACGTTAGAACAACATTGTGCAACGTTGTAGCGTTGTGTGCTACCTAGGTAGGCATTATCGCGAGTAAATGTTGAGGATACATGACATTTCCCTGCTGATCATGTCCAGTCTATCTGTTACAAAGCGTTAAAGACAATTATAAAACGTTGAACATAAGAATATCTGCGTCAATCTCTCTTGATGTTTGATGTTGTTGTTTGTTTACAGTTGAAGGTCAAGACATACTTCCCAGTTTCGATCAGAGGCTACGCGAGTTTACGGAACGGAAGATAAAGCAGAGAGCGAACTATAACCTGGTGAAAGATTTCGTGGTAGAGGTGGGCGACGGTTTCGTTAAATTGAAGTCAGGAAAGACATTACGAACTGGCATGGTTGTATGGTCGACTGGACTGGCGCCAAGACGATTCACGGGTATGCTTATTTTTTGTTTACCAAATGTAGCGTCTATTATATAATACCCGTATATCTCTCCTCATCTCCCTTCTCATCTCTGTCACAACTTTTACTTTCATTTTTCCGATAAATAAATAAATATCTTACAAAGTACGGGAATTTGAAACAAGGGTTTTTTTTTGATTTCTTAGCGTCACAAAAATTTCCTCCATAGAAATATAAAATTGAAACCTGCAAAAGTTGTCCTTTGGCGTCGCCAACTGTACTTTTCTGAATCAGGTAAACAATATCACTTGATACGTTCGATCGTTTGAACCCAAACTTTCTCTTAAAACCAAAATTGATAAATCGTTTCGTTCGTGGGTTAAAAATATTATTTCACGAATGTTATCACTGACTGTAGTTTACCGATTAGTTAATACAAGAATGTTTTACGAATGAATTAAAAATGGGAAATTTGAGTTTTGACAAACAAATTGAAAATTCTTGGGGGAAAAAATCCTTTTAAAAAAGCATGTTTTTCGTGCATTTTCGTGGACACGATGTTTGGATACAATTAAACTCATTAACTCATAAGAATGTCCAAATTCTAGCCGGCAGTAAAGATTCTTATGAGGGGGCGGGGAGGCCATGGTGTCGACGGCCCTGTCTATGTGAACCTAAAAGATTTTGAGTATATAGATTTGCATAATGACTTTCTTTTTAAGCAACTTGAAAACGGGAACTCTTACTATTTTCAACAAGAACGTTTTAGCAATATTCAGCCAATAAAAACTTTTTAAATGTCTTATAAAAGTGTATAAGAGTATTCTCACTTATAACTGGCGGATTTTAAAATCGAAGAAGAAGAAGAAGAAGAGAAAAGAAAGGCCCACATTTGGTAAATTATACTTAAAATAATGTTTTATTAGGATTCGGTTTTTTTTAATCGTTAGAATCTCTTGATTTACTGAAGAACAAAGCTCATCAAATTCTCGTCGACACACATTTGAGAGTGAAAGGACATGACGACGTCTACGCGATTGGCGATTGCTCGTTCATTGAAGAAAATCCACTACCATGTACCGCTCAAGTTGCTGAAAGACAAGGTAGTATGCTACATTTATTATTAAAAGCTTTCTCTTCACTGTTGTGCGCATATTCGCGTAGGCCCTTAAGAGAAGCATAAGCTCCTTATTATTTTTCACACAAAAACAACAATGATATTCTACAGTAATATCTCTCCTCGATAAGCTATTTTCTATAATTAATCTCCATAATTGAAAAGTCTTATTTTCGCGAAAATTTCCAACAAAAAACTGTTCGAAATAGGTTGTGACATAAAGACACCTAAAAATTTACTATTTTTGGTAGCTAATTTCGCTCCCTTTTTTTTTGCGTTTCCCAACTTATGCTCCTTCAAAATTGTAAGACATAACATTGCAATATATTATTTATTACTGGTTGTAATTTTGGTAGTCGTTCTCTAGTATTCAACTTGCAACTTGATTATAAGCCTATGCGTATCATAATACAAAACCTAAAGGGTAAAAACTATCCCGGTATGAGATCGTTGCTCATGGAGAAAATTTTTGTGGATCAACCACCATGGGAATAAAAAACTTCTAATCCCCTATTCAGGGCCGGGGGCATGGTGGGGCCTCCTTAGTCAGTATATTATTCTGACGGATTTTGTATTTTCCGAATACAGCGCATGCGCAGTTTAGCGAACCACTAGCTGCGCGATGCGCATACCTTTGGGGAATCGTTGAGAAACTCGGTCATCGTAAACCACGCAATTTTAGCTTTAAAGGCAAAAATATTGTTTATGTATTTTACAGGTCGTTATCTGTGCGAGGTATTGAAATCAGAAGCAACCAATGCTCATATAGATCGCCCATTCACCTGGCAAAATCAAGGAATGTTAGCTTACGTTGGCGGTTACGAGGCAGTGTCAAATCTACCCGGTAAATACGGTAAACTCACAGGCTTCAAGAGTTGGTTACTCTGGCGTTCAGTCTATTTGACCAAACTTGGAAGTTGGAGAGGCAGGATGCAAGTCCCCTTTGATTGGGCGAGAACGTTCTTCTTTGGTAGAGATACGTCACGTTTTTAGTCTAGCAAGCTGCATTCATTTTAATAAAGGTGGGTCGGTGTTAAACAAACAAATGCTCTTTAATTGGGAGTGACTGAAAGTGAGTGAGTGAAATACGTCACATTTCTAGTCTAACAAAGTTCTTCTTTGGTAGAGATATCTTGTCTTCGCCTCGGGCATAACGCTGGCGGGCCATAAATATTGATAACGCTCGCAAAAACAACGTTATTGTTATATTAATAGAATCCTTATTTTACATAATTTTTTACTTTTAGTTTAGGTGAAACAATTAATTTTTGTAATACACAATGTACACGTCAATCAGGAAGCCGACATCTTAAACGAATCAAAATCAGGGCATAATTTGTTATTGAATGTTTTGAAAATGAGTTTTTTATTTTTTATAGACACTGGCTTATTTTGAATTTTAAAATGTTCTAATAACATTGGATACATGATATTAGATTTTCATGTTATACATAAACAATATTAATATCATCATGTTTATATGGGGTATATACAGTATAATTTTGTTAAATTGGACACTGAGGAGGGACTGAGAAAAACATATTACTTAGCGGGCGTACAACTTAACCGAATGCTTTATTAGGGTAACAAAATCCAAGGGACTGGAAAATTCCGTACTAATAAACGGACGTCCTACTTCCTGTTTTCATTTAATGAGAGTATACTGTACATATAAAATTAAAAAAGTAATTATCTAACTAATTATCAAATTGTTTTCTGTCAATTCAACATCTCGACATATAATTATCTCTTTTATTTTCAGTATAGATTAATATAAAATAGTAAAATAAATATGTAACCAGACCCCATCAAAAGAAAATCATCCTTTCGATTGTCACCTCGCCTGTGCGTGCGTTATTTTATTATGGTGAGTAATGAGAATTAAGTTCTTTTCATTTTATTTTAGTATTATTACTATTAGCATACCTAAAGTTAAATCAAGTAAAGTGTTAAGGTACCTAATATCCAATAACACCTAATATCGGTCGTTTTTGTAGTTTTCCAAAACAGTGTTTTTGTCTACTTTTACAAAGCAGAAGTAGAAAACAAAAGTAGAAATCACTTCTCTTTTGCGTCACGCGAACGACGAATTTTATTCTACTGTGCATGCGTGCGAGTCTTTGTGACGATCGTCATAAAAATCGTCTAATGTAGATGAGCCTTAACGCCGGGTATTGACTGGGAGCCTCGCGGAAAGACATTTTTACTTTAGAATCCTATTGTTATGTAAAAAACTTTGTATTTGATGTTGAGATTTTTTGTGTTTGTGTGTTTAGGGGAAAGCGAAGAAAGCTCGAAAATTTGCTGCTGTTAAGCGAACAATTAACCCTAAAGATGTGCGAATGTAAGTGAAAATAGTCTGTTTGTTTGTAGGAAAGATGAATTTACTTCATTCATAATACCTTTATAGAATTGTAGAAGCTTTTGGGTACTGTTTCAAAACTATCTTTCAAAACACCCTGATTTGACTTGATTAATAACTAGTAGAGTTGATTTTATCAAAAATCTTAATTTTCTGCATCTTTCGCTCTCATTGCTTCATCTTTAGTACTGTTTCTTAAAGAGTTGTTTCTTAAGAAAATGTGTAAGAGATTTGTCCAGAAATCCCGTTGAAACTCTAAATTAAATTAAATCTTTTTTTCTCCTTCATAATAGAAAAGCGAACCAGCAGAAAGCAGATGCTGACAAAAAGAAGAAAGAAGAAAGTCAAGTTCGAAGAATGTAAGAGGAATTTTTCAGATTTGTTAAATAACATAATTAACCTGCTGTTACCCTGCCAATTCCATTGTATGGGGACGTACACACGACCTCGTAACAACGTTTTTTTAACATCCTGCTGGGTATATCAACAGATATATCATTATATATCATTTATCTAGAATAATTTTCTATTCGGTTTGAAAACTACAGAAAACTACACATTTACAAACTGCGAAAATCTAGCAAGTTCTCGCACAAGTTTTGACTTCATAACAATAAAACTGCAGACGCCGAATTTAAATTTAATTCCGCCAAGTTTGCTACTCTTTCTGCATTTTTAATATGGTGTAAATTTTTATCAATGTAGAGGCTTCTTAAAAACAAAAATTGGGGAAATAACTGTCATTCTTTAAGGCGTTCTTTGTTGAGACTGTAGATAAAAACGCTTTTCCATCATCTCTAAACTTTCTCTTGATCATAAGCTGAAATATTGTTTCAAACCGTAAAGCTTGGTTTTCACTTTAACGATGAGATACCCATAGTGCACATAGCTCGTTAGCTGATTTATTACTGTAGGCTTAGGGTAACCTGATATTTAGATTTAAAGGGCCACCGTAAAAAGGATGTAACAAGTCTGGGATTTTTCTTTAATCTTTTGCGTATACCGACTGATGCAGATAGTAGGTGCCACTTCTTCAACATGCATGGCACTACGATATACAATACATACCTTGTCTAAACCAATGAAATTGAAGTATACACCAGTCCCAGACTCCGAAACGAGCATAGTCATGTTGAGATTTATTTACCCACCTTGTCAGTCGGTTGGACTTCAGAGCACAGAGTGCCGACTTACAAAAACTGGATATGAATATCATGTAAGCTTAGATGAGAGCTCGCCACATAGTTAGGCCATAGTAGGAACCAAACTTAAGATTTATATTTTTATGTTTGAATAATATTTTCTTTTTCAGTGAGCAGACGTCGTCAGCCTTATTTTTCCAGTATAATACACAACTTGGTCCACCCTACCGTGTACTGGTTGATACCAATTTCATCAATTTCTCCATCCAACATAAATTAGATATCTTCCAGTCCATGGTGGATTGTTTGTATGCAAAATGTAAGAGCTCACTTGAAGTTAAAAAAAACAACCGTTTAATTTTGAAAATCTTTCTTCAAATTTTCTTCGAAAGCATTATCGAAACATTTTAACTCGGTAGAGTACATGCTTTGTAATCCAAAGGTTTTATTATTTAATTCCGACCACCTTTAAGTGCTTTAAGTGGGATAAGTCACTAGAAGCTTACCTGATATTTAGGTTCATTTTTTTGGGTCGGTACGCTGTACTCTGAAGGTCAATTGAAAATAAAGATCCGACAATGTTTGGCTATATTTCTTTGATCTTACTGCATATGCTGCCTGACGCAGATAAGAGACTTTGTCCCCAAGGATGGCACCAGAATCTAACCTCTCTGTATTAAAAGCACCTTTGCTATCTAAAGACTTTAACTTCTTTCAGTGGCCATTTTCTCACTTTTTTTTTTTAATATTGAAAATGTTCTTAATTTTTTTCCAGGTATTCCTTACATAACTGACTGTGTAATGGCTGAAATTGAAAAACTCGGATCACATTATCGCGTTGCTTTGAGGTACTTTAGAAACTTTTTTGTAGAATTTTTTTTTTTTGGAATTTATTTTCAGTTATGTAACCCTTGAATTGCCAATAACCAATTAACATGCTCTTTGTGGTCTGAAATAACATGCTTCTTCCAGTGGCCGTAACATTTGATGAGTGATTTTCATACGAAAGGAAATTTCCTTTCTAATAGTAGTCAACATCCTTAAATAGAACCTTCCTGTTAATTTTCTTTTCTTTATTTTTTGTTAGCTCTTAAAAGATTGAGAAAAACAAGCAGTTTTGAAAATTTTAATTTTTAATTTTTTGCGAATCTGAGAGGTATAGCAACAAAGTATGAAAATCGCGGGGCTGTATATAAAATAAAATTAGGAATCTGCTCTTCGATACTTTCCTTCATTATGCTATATTACTGTCACCTACCATCATATGCACAACACTTTCTTTTCTGTTTATAGAGTAGCGAAGGATCCTCGTTTTGAACGACTACCGTGCTTACATAAAGGCACATACGCTGATGACTGTCTTGTCAACAGAATCACTCAAGTAAGGCTCTCCCTAGCTTGGATATTTATGCTGTCTTTTTTTTACCTGTTTTTACACAGTCAAATTGGAAAGTTGTAAAAAAATCTTAAACATATAAACAGTATAAACAGTAACAAAGATAATAAAAAACACCACACAATATTAGCCAATCACATATTTTGGTTTGATAGTACTCAGGTAAATAAATTGTCTTTTTCTTTACCTTTTTTTTAGCATCGATGTTACATTGTTGCAACTTGTGATCGCGATTTGAAACGTAGAATTCGTAAAGTTGCAGGAATTCCTATCATGTATCTTTCTAAACACAAGTAAGTATTTGAAGCTTATTGTGTAAATACTTATACAATACAAAATTGCAAATGTTCCGAGCACCTTTCTATTAGGCCCGGGCGTTTTCGATATTGTTCTACGCCCTGGGCGTATGCTTAAAACTTTGAATATGATATACAGGTACTCAGCCCCAGATTTGCCAAAGATTTGTAAATTAGAATGGAAAAGTTGGTGGGATCTGCAGACTACTTATTTTTAAAACCAGATTAGCAATAAAAGAGGACAATTATAATTCTTATAGTAACATTTTCTCGAATTACTTTCGCCGGCATAAACTTTCGTGTTGTAGATGGAGAAAAAATTTGACAAGAAATGAAACAAAGAAAATAACATTACGTTCAATTACGTCGGAAAAAACTTTGTTGCTTCAGAGTCATCGGTTTCTAACATACCATGTTTTTTTTATTGGCATGACATTTATAAGCATATTTCTTGTTGTTATTTTGTTGAAAATTTGCATACGATGTTGAGTGCTGTCTTTCTAGGCTTAATCTTAAAAAAAAGTCCGTCTTTTTCGGTTTTTTGTCGTGGAATTCCTCTATTTTCATTATAACTAAAGTACGTTAGAATAAGAAAAAACATGCCATGACGTCAGTAGACATTATTTTGGACTTACACCCCTTCAGCGATATAAATTGTACCTTTTGAATTGAAATAAGCATTTTATAAGGATTATTTAGAGACTTTTTTACATTTTTTACATAAGCATCCGAGCCCATTTCGAAGATGAAAAAATGTTAGTGTTTTGTTGATATAAAATCCTTTTTTTTTTTTTTTCTTTTTTTTTTGAAAATAGCCAGTCAAGGTAAAATTAACAGTATAAAATTTTTCGACAATAATTTAGATTTAGTTAAAGCATTTCTTTGTTTATTATTTTAGATACAGCATCGAAAGGATGCCTGATGCTTTTGGAGGTACGTTAAAATATTATCTTTGATTTTTTTTTTTTTTTTTTTAATTGAATATAATTTCTCCACAATGCTTTTGTATAATACTTTTTACTGGTATACAAAATCAAAGTATAAAAAGATTAGGAAATAGATCTATTTTTCTTAATTAGATGTGAAAATGAACTTTATATCCCAAAGGTTTCGCCGGATCAATTTTTAGCTAAAACAAAAAAAACTTTTGGACAAATTTTAAAGAATTTCAGTTAAAGACGTCCAAATAGCGTTACTATAAATATTTCTAAAATATTTCCTGATTTATTTTGGATTCAAAATTCTCATTAATTAACTGCTAACTGGGAATTTTCTGTCATTTGAAGTTCTTGCTGAAAGAAATACTTCTGTTGGAACCGATTATTTCGTTCCCTTGAGAGTCCCACTTAAAATAGTTTCGCAGTTGAAGAGTCTCTATTCTTTCTCTTTCATAGCTCCACGAAGTTGACACTCGCTACATTTTCTAGGACAAAGATCATTGTGTATTTATTTTTACTTTATTTTTTATAGAGATACAATAAAACAATTTACAGATCTCATAAATTGTTTCATTCATTCATTCAACCTAATTATCAAAAAATGTCGAATTTACTTAAAAATAAGCAGCTGTTAACAGAAGCAGCCAATGGACGTGTTCTGCAAATTTCCCTTCTGTACCTCAAATTAGACATAATGCCAGGAGACTAAATAGGTTTCTCAGGAGTTGCTTGATTTATATTGCTTTTCCAGAATTTTTCTTGAACACATAATAGTCTACCAGAAAGCCTGATAAAATGCTTATGTAGAACCCATCCAAAGTTCCCGGGAGCGAAATACCGTGAAAACACATTCTTGACGAAAAGCGGAAAATCGTCACTTATGTTTTACTTTCTGTATTTTTTAAATTAAAATTTACTGTGGGGAAAAGTGACTTGGTCAATTTTAGAATTAGATTGCTAAATAAAGGAAAAATGTTTTGGTTACATTTTTTGTTCCATAACAAACGCAATTTCTATATTTTTAGTTTTCACTTGTTTTTTATTTTAATAAGGGAGAAAAGGCGAAAAATATATCCAAGGTGATTAAATATGGTGAGCTTATCCTTCTCAAAGCTTTTTGCTATTTATAGATTTCTCTATATTTTTGAAGCGAAAGAACCCAAAGACAGGTAGGTGGCTTTAACCCGAGTTGGAAAATAAACAGCTTTTTTCTTTTATAAATAGTGAAATTCTGAAATTGAATTATGCAAATATATCTTGAAAAAAATTCTAAAAAGACACTAGCAAAAATTAAAAAAAAAGAAACAATTCATTGACTAAAAAACATTAAAAACCCTCGAATAAATAAAATACTACAAATAAGTGCCATAAATGCTTTCAAAATGCTTCATTATATAAATACCATAAACATATACAAATTAGAAATATTTACATTAAATAAACTGAACTGAAAAAAACAATAAAAAAAAAAAATTGGCCATCATTAAAACAAAAGGAATTACTATGAAAACCCATTTTCTTTAACCTTTAGTTTTTGTTTTTTAAGTCGTTCAATATTGTCCAATAAAATTTCGTTTCCCGGCTCAATTTTTAACATTTCGGTGTACTCATCTTCAGCTTCGTCCAACTTCCCCATGAGATGATACGTCGCGCCTAAGTTGACACGAAGTGCCGAACCCTACAAGATATAAATATCACAAAATTATATACTTTAATATTTTGTTTATACGCAATTTGAAAATACGCAAAATAGCGTCCAAAGTCTATTCGAGAATATGAGAATATATTGTCGTTCGTTCGACGAAAAGCAGAAGCTACTTGTAAAAAATTGTCAATTTTTCTACATGTGAGTTTTTACAGTGATCATCATAAAAATCAAAAAGAGCTTTATGTGTAATAGGATTTCAAAACAAAATTCCAAGTTATGAACAAAACCCTGAGAAGGTTAAGGACATATTTGGTGAGATTTTCTGAGACATTTCACAGGAATTTCCTTGTGCAAAATTAAGAATAATGCAGTTTTCTATATAAATAGATTACTTTCTTGAATGTTTCTGAAAATAAATTTTGGTAGATTGGTATGAAAATAGCTTTCCCGTGAAACATTTTTAAATTCAAATTCAGGCTTTTCCATAACGATATTTTCTTTCGATTTCAACTATTTCTAATTGAAACGATGTATGTATTTTCGATTGCAACAGCACAAAACAAACCTAATAATCTAGCTTTCAAATGAGTTAAAAAAGTAAAAACATAAAATCAAGGAAGGCTCCAAGAACATTACAGAAACTGCTCTAATAAAACTGACAAACCTTTCCATCAAGCTCTACTGCTTTCTTCAAATACATCAACGCTTCTTCGTATTCTTGTCGACTTCTAGGTGAAAAAAAAATACAACAACACAGTAGTAAGCTAAGCTATTTGATTTGAAAACCAAAAAAAAAAACAATTTATTATGAAAAACTCAAAAAGTTCAAAAAATATTCTGCATGAAATTAGTAATATGTTACAGTAGGATTACCATGAAAACTGATTTCACTTACAAACAAATTATACGAGAAAAACAATTTACAGTCTAAAGAACTTATGTAGATCATTAAAAAGGACATAACTTAACTTGAATAGGGGCTAGAGGAAGTTAATTCCGAATATTTTATCTATACCTGTGCAAAGAACTTAGAAAAGATAAGGCTTGAACGTTAGACGGTTCAATTTTCAACGCTTTCTTCAACATCCGAATGCCCTCTCTCAAGCTACCACGCTTCTCTAAAAATGAGGCTGAAAGAAAAAATCAAACACCGTAATATAAAAAAAAAACTTTCCAAAGTTGTTTTTTGATCTTATGATCTTTAATTGAGTATTATTAGAGTATAATCTCGTTAATTCGAATCCTAATACTAAAGAAAAAAAATTTCCAATTCGAGGTTTTCAAATGGACCTCATTGATGTTACAGTAAATGCAATGCATTATGGTTGATCAGGCTTCTCTTGGAAATTCAACTTTGATTGGATATTCTTACTTGTGTAATTGGCTTGAAAATACATTCAAATTCGATCAGAATGCATTGCCTATAAAGTTAATCTCGGAAAATGTGGCGGTGGGCGGGCATTTAGACAATGGGAACAATAGAATACGAGATCCTACGCTCTATTGTCTCCCT
Source organism: Dendronotus venustus (assembly GCA_031834005.1). NCBI lineage: Eukaryota > Metazoa > Mollusca > Gastropoda > Nudibranchia > Dendronotidae > Dendronotus > Dendronotus venustus. Next base: position 18,380 of record JAUEKX010391229.1, read on the forward strand.
TGTTTAAATGTCGCCCACCGCGAATTTCTTCGCCTAGTGGAGATTGACCTTTATGTGAATTTTACTTAAAAAAGGTATTATTAGTTCCGAATCCCAGCCGGCACAGGACGTTAGAAAGACGTCGTTTGGACGTTGTTACAACGTTGTAACAAAGTCGTTCTAACATCGTGTGTGCCGGCTGGTTTTATTCTACTATATAAATTTAGTTTATTATATACAATGTCGGACAAGACTTTTGGTCTCTTCGGGAAACTTTTCATCACTTTTGAAATACTTATATATAATTACGTCTATTTTTAAAAAATTTAAAATAATTCTTGATATGTTTTTTCCTTGATTATTTCTTGGTAAATAAGACCGTAACAAGACCAAATAAACAAACAATGACACAAAGAAAAGTCAGAATTTGTTCAGAAGAGTGAGCAAAGTGCAGCCAATCAGCCCTCATTGTTGTTTGTTTTACAGGAATCGGATTTCAATTGGACATACTTTTTCGTCGTGCAAACATTTTCGTCAGACCTAATTGTCGCCAACTTTTGAAAAAAAGTTTCTTCGTTTTTATCCGATATTGTTTTGCATTTTTGCGCCGGATCCAAGACAAGTTCGAGTTTTCTCTCTTGAAGAGGAACACCAAACTCTGATAGCCAAGGTGCCCGGTTTATCTTGATATAAAAAAGATTTTACGCAATTTTCTAACATGG
>JAUEKX010391340.1:0-17325 GCA_031834005.1 Dendronotus venustus
TGGGATACCATATGCATGAAGTATATTTAGCATTTTACCTCTATGGATACTATCAAATGCTTTCTTGAAGTCTATGACTAGCAAAACAGCTTTAAGATTGTTTGACTTTACTCCTTCTATCATTCTCCGCAAGGCCAGTATTTGTGAATTAGTGAATCTCTTTGGTCTAAAACCATTCTGGTTCGGTCGCAACTTTACATCCAGTGCAGGTTGTATTCTATTCAGAATCAGACGATTGATAGATTGCGCAACGATCGACGAAAGGCTTATTCCACGGTAGTTATCTGTGACACTAAGATCGCCACTTTTGGGTAATGTGACTATGTCCATATAAGACCATTGCTGTGGTTTATCGCATTTTGTAAGTAAGTTGTTAGCAAATGATAGGATGATATCATCAATGTTACATCTTTTAAGAATTTCTGGAGCTATCTTATCCGAACCAGAAGCTTTCCCCTCTGTGATCTTTTTCTTTACCTTCAGAGACTCATCCATTGTAAATGGTTCAGATGGAATATCAAGCTCATCAAAAATGGGTGTTATTGTGTCATTAATATTGGCAGATATAATAGGTTCTTTGCCAAGTAGTTGACTGAAATGTGTGTGCCAGCTTTCAATTCTACTTTCTCTGCTGTCGCCTTTCAATATGCCTTTCTTCCCTAGTCTCCGACCAGTGATTTCATTAACTAGCTTCCAGCTTTCACTGTGACTTGCTCTCGCGTTGGCTCTCTCCACTTCAACTATCATTGTTTCTAGTTCCTCAGCCTCTACCACTTGATATATTTCTAGTAACAAGTTCTTAGCTATTTGCAGATCCTCTTGATTTTCCCTAGTAGGCGATTCTTCGTAAGTATGGTATGCTTCATTTACTTGGAGTCTCTTTTCTTTGATACGTTTATCTGCTGAGATTTTCTTTTTCATTTTCTTTTTCTTGATGGGAATCAGTTCATCTGCTGTTTTGTTATTTGCTTTTATTAAGTGTTGGTACTTCTCTGTTGCTGATTGATTCTCATGACACAGTGCTTCATAGCGAAACTTACGAAATATAGGACCATTAACCAACACCATAGACGAAAAATAATTTTTCGTCTATGCCAACACATAAGCTTTCTATCACAGTAAGAAACGTTATCAGCGAAAGCGTTTTCGAAAGAGTTATTTTCCTCAAAAATAGGGATAATTTTCAAAACTTTGAAAGTATTTTCATCTTGGAATACCCCCTTTTTTTATTCCCGCTCCGTAGGACGGGATCTTTAATTTCCCCTCGGCGAGAGAGATAGATAGCCAGAGACCACGCAGGAAGTATGTGCTCCTATTAACTGTAATCAAAGAATTCAGGCTAAATACCTGGTTTTCGTCTATGGATAGAATGAATAGCAAAAATATTGATGGACACAAAAATATAATACAATCCTAATCATTTGAAGCATATTTCTATTGTGTTAGGAAATCTTGTTTACATTATATATTAGGAATGATCTTTTTATTTTGATGTCAAGCCAAGTTATATATTTTTTGCTTCTACTTTGTTGTGTAAAAAAGTGCTCCTGCAATGATGAAAACTCGCTTGTCCTTTTTCAGTGGAAATAGGTTTTGATTTTGATAAACGACAGGCACAATATTAGTTGAGTGTATAGCGGGAATCTTCAAGCCTCAAGGCTCTTGTCTGAATCTAAAAACCAATGCCTCGAGAGAGTAGAAGTAGTAGAAAATGATGCTTTTTAGTTTATATATCCTTGTAAAATATTTATGATAATAATAATAATAATAATTATAAGTATAAAAAGTTGTAATAACCATGAAAGTATGTAAACAATCCTTGGCCATTAGAAAACTTTGATTTAAACTAAAGATTCTTAAAAATATTTTTTATCGTCTACACGAGCTCTGCAATGTAAGAATGAAATTATACGAAGAGATGAAATGAAAACATTTGAAAAGCTCAAACTTTTTGGTAGTCTAGTTTTTTTTAGTTCACATCACAAAAGAACCTCAGCAGATGAGTGAGTTTTCAAAGTATCGAATAATGTTTGGGGAACAATAGATAGTTTATTTTCCTCGGTTGTCGATTAGAGCAACGAGCTAGAGCAAAAAAAGGGTAAATAAACGACTGTAAAGGAACAATAACTAAAAAAGTTAATTTTTTAAGCCCCGACAAAATCTTTCAAGATTATTTAAAATATCAATAAATTCGTGTCAATATAAAATACGCGATTATTTTGTAATGACTCCTGAAACTAATTCTGTCTAAACAACACCTTCATCTAGGTCTTATAAGGCAAGCATAATTAACTTATTGCTAAAAGTACCCAACATCTTTTTCATTATTATGTTTTGCAGTTTTGTGTCTTCAGATATCTACTTCCTTGTCATTTCAAAGGAAATTAAAAGGGAATCAACAAAGGAACAATTAATAAAAACTTAACATGCCATATGATCTTCCTGAAACTGGCAACAATTATATTAAGTTTCTGTGGGTGGAATATGTTTTCTAAATACGATAATTGTAAAATTAGTACTTTAATTGGATAAACTTTGCGAGGTCAATAATTCGTGAAATACTTTTGGTTTTATTTTAAGTTCACATGATTAAATTTTGCAAATGGAAAATGTTGAAACATTTGTATGGATCATATGGATGCAGCAGCGACATTGTTGAATGAGAGTAAAAGAGCCAGAATTGGATCAGAATTATTGCTTTCAATGTGTTCTTTTTTACATCTTTCCGATGAAATTCTTTATCAAAAAGGACAGATAGACAAGTCTTCTTCATTAATCACCATTTTGTTTCCTACATAAACATATTATATGTACTGTAACTTTTCATCCTAAATCGATTGTGGTTTTCTTTCTTCGGTTTACGTACCCTTGTGTGTGTGTGTGTGTGTGTGTGTGTTTCTCACGCTCTTACGTAAAAGAAATTGCGTACATGTAAATATACAATTTCTTATTGGTGGTTTACGTATTATGTGCTGTTTTTATTTAAATCAACTGCGTTTAAGTAACAGGAGCAAAACAAGGAGATTATTTTAAGTATGAGATTTTTATGCAAGTTTTATTTTTTGTTGAACTGAAGCAAAGGTATGTGAATATTTTATATCGTTTGTTTAATTAGTCTTCAGCTAAGGCGTAAAAAAAAGGATAAAAAATGCTAGTCCGTAATGTAATTCTGTATGAAAGAAGTCATGTACCTTTTTGATTTTTTGCAAAAAATAAAAAAAATAACAAAATAACAATTAACAAAGAATATTTTTCATGGTCTTAAATGTTTGAAAATGCATAAAAGAAATCAAAAGATTTTTTTCATTTCTAATTAAAAGATTATAAACAAATTATGGACATACATATGGTTGAATATTTTCCATGCTTTAAATTTTGAAAACTTCAAAGCAACCATAAATAAAGATGGAAAAACGGTAAATATGTTTAAAAGATTTGGCAAGAAAATAGTTCTTGTTAAGTTGCGTCTTTTTCCATGGGAGACAGTTTTCTCTGGTTAAAGACCACTGAGAGAGTTACTATTTTTAGGGAGTCACTGTATTGTTAAAAGTAACATCAATACCCCTTGAGAAATTGGCTCATTAATAGTATACTTCTGCATAATGTAATAAAAGCCGGGGTTGAGATATTTTAAAATTTAAAATTTAAATCTTTAATAGGAGGCTACGCTCGCTTCCTTCAGCTTGACATTTTATTTGTATTATTCGGGCGCCTTTCAGAAAACTGAGCTAGAATCAACGGAGGGCTTAAAGAAGCACTTTGGAATTCAATATTAGGAGACAGGGGTGGTTCGTTAGGTAACGTTAAAATAATAATATAGTCCATAATAATAAAATCCATAATAAAAATCGACAAATTCATTGTTCTATAAAAAAAGAAATAACTACAAATCCATAATTAATCGTCTGTAAATAATGTCACAAAACTGATCTTTAAAATCTCAGTTAACATCGAATCCAATGAACCAATCACGATCTTCGTCTATACCCAAGTTTTAATCATTTAACATTTTCTTTATGCAGTTGGTCGTATGCAGGGTTCGACACATTAATTGCATCATGATCTTTGTGTTCAGAGGGGCCAGTGTCTGAACGGCCAGCTCTACGGATCTCTCGATTTGATTCCAATCTTTATTTCTCCCCTGTTGCTTATCCGTAGTTATCATGTTTAATTAGGGAATCGAAACCGGAGAAACGAAGTTCTCACCGAATAACGATCAATGGTTCGAACTCAGCTACTCGTCAGTGACTATACTTCATTTGTCATGACTGGTACTAGTATCTCCCAATAAATCTCCCCGCAAAGGGAGAACCTATCTCATTGAATGGCAGTTTAGAAAGACGTCGAATTGTTGTTTCGACAGTGTTTGTTTTGTTCGAATTGTTCTGAAAATGAGGTTATAGCATTGATAGCAGCTTAGATATCTTAGAAGATGAAGACCACGTGACAATAGATGCCACAATTTGCGACATTTCATAAGATATTCTTCGTTATACTTGATAACTCTTATAATGAAGCATTCATTTATCTTCATTGCATTTTCTCTTCTTATTTTGTATAAGATTTACTTTTAAATTAGTATTAAAATAGCCTCAAAATGAAAAAGGACAGATTACATAGTTTTGCTTACTAGGGTCGTCTGTAGTTACGCTGAGCTACTTTAACATATTTTTACAAAAAGATTTTTTGTTTACAAAAACAACAACTTCCAATTATCTTTTAATAATCTTTTAATAATTATATATAAAATGTTTACTTTTTTATTACTATATTTTTGGTTTATTTCGAATACCATACATTGATTTAATTTTTATACAAAAAAACATTTACAAACTTGTTTTCGTAATAACATAACTCACTCCAATCATCATTATTAGTCCTCTCAGCATTGAGAAAAGAAAATATATTTTTCTTACTGTGATCACAAAAGATGTAGCTAGCAAAAAAATTTGCGACAGATCTTTTATTTTGTTTCCTAACTGATTATTTATTCAAGATAATTGGCTTAAAAGAGAAATTTCTCAAGAACGAAAAGAACAATTGAAAAACTGCGTCAATTTTTTTATAACAAGGATGTCATACATGATGCAATACAATGACGGAAAAATAAAATACTGGAAACTAGGGGGTGTATAAAGAGAGGTGATCAGAAAAATGATAACTGGTTTATTACAATTAAACAAAATTATTATAATTAGACATAAATATTAAAGTATTAATAAATACAAATATTAAAACATTAAATTAAATTGTAAAGAAGGGAACTGATTATTCTTATTATCCGTGTTTCGTTAGTGAAATCAAGGACATAACGCTATTATATGTCCTTGGTGAAATCTGTGACTGATGCAATCAAATTACCATTTATAGAATACTCCTACACCACATAGAAGACCCGCCCCTGAAAGATTATTTAAGTTTATAGATATACAACAGCTTACATAAGATTTGTTTTATTGAATTCCTTTTCTACTTCCCGCTCTTTTTTTCTTTTTGTAGCAATAAGAAGATATAGCAAATAACTTAAAACGGACATATTCAATATAAAAAATGATCTTCACTTTAGAGGGCCTGGTTTACACGTATGACTTGTATTTGTTGGTTAAGCAAATTGTATAAAGAGAAGGCTCCAGTTTTGAAATTATATTAATTTAACATAAATCTCTGCTTAGGGAGCAAGCTCGTGGTTTTATTGATTTTACAATTAATTTAGAATAAATTGATATGAGAGAATCCGGTCCTTATTACGAGTTGACGAGATGAGAACTTTGTATTTCTTTTTCTTTTTCCTAATATATACATTTTTTAATTTTCCGGAATACGATAGTTTAAGTGAGTTGGTAACCAAAAGAAAAAAACTGGAGCCACGTTTAAGGGCAGATATGAATAACGAATAGCTATTCTACTTGTATCGTTAAGTTAAGTAATAATATGGTCACTGGTGTTAACCAGGTCATCGATAGTCATTGTATATCAAAGCCGAACTATAAATAAATCGATTAACAAAAGAAGAAGACGCATAATTTTTTAACGGGAAAAGGAAGAATTTGTAATCTCCTATCTTTTGGCTCTTTTACTTCCTAGACAGGGATGTTAAGGTGGATTTGCCGAGCAAAGCATGTATTAAGGTTGAGTAGATATGTACTACACACCAGGTATGTAATGATAATAATCATTCTGTATACATCGATAACTTTTTATAAATCTACAATAAACTTTATAAACTAAAAACTATAAAAAAAAATATTTCCAACAGAGTTATCACTTTTTAAATTTGATTTAAATTTGAACAGCGTCATGGTAATCCGTTACGTTTTAAATATCCTGAATAATGCAATCTTCGATTTCGGCATTAATTACAAATTTGAGGGCATAAAGGTCTATTTTACAACAAATTATATATCAGAACAAATTAATCTCAGAAATAATTGGCTCGTCTTAATTTATTTAATTGTTTTTTTTTTTTAAGTTGGAGTACAATAGTAATAAAAAAAGTCATTTGACATCATGTCCTTCCCACCAGAATGGAAATTATATTCGATCTGTAATTTCCGTTCACGCGCTTGCTTCTCGTTTGAATCAATTAGTGTTCACAATAAACACCACAACAAATGGAATCACTAACTTATTTTTATAAAGTATTTCTAGCAAAACATAACTTTCAATTGTTCGCCGATGATGTTGTGTTGAACAAAACTATAAACATATCTACCAACGGCCTTAGGAGGCAGATGAGGTATTTTGGAACTATATAGTTAGTTAACTTTTAAAAGTGGTTTCCGGCATAAAACCTACTATTATTATTGAATGATATTAATTAGCGTTCACAAAAAAAGACATTTTATAAAAAGAATAAAATCACCGTTATAGGTTTTTTTCAGCATAGATTTTAGCAAAAAAATTGGCGTGTTATAACGATTAACTAGGTTCACTGAGTCATATCAAACTTATCCTTTTATGTCAGATGTAATAAAAAATACCCAATATAGGTATTTCTTAACACTGCAATAAATATCAGCTACTCAGATAATAACGATTAACAATGGTTTAAAACTTTTGAACGCTAATAACTAAGGGGTGTTTATATGAGAAAAATTGTCCCGGCTTTGTCTCGGCTAAACGGGAGCCTCGGTTTGCCGAGATCCCGCTTTACACACAAATTCTACTTAAAATAAAAGAGCGTTTATATGAAAAAAAATTGTCGCGGCAAAACGGGATCTTGATAGAGAAGAGGCGGGATCCCGGATTGCCAGGACAATTTTTTCCCATTTAAAAATAATTATCTTTTTAGTCCCGGCAAACCGAGACAGTTTCGTTCAATGTGCGCATGCGTGGAGATCATAACAAAACAAAAATCATAACAAAACCACGTGACAGGACGTCTGTCCCGGTTTGCCGAGATAAATATTTTTCTTATAAACAGAGGCTGAAATTTGTCCCGGCAAACCGAGGCCCCGTTTAGCCGAGGCAAAGCAGGGACAATTTTTCTCATATAAACACCCCCTAATAACCATTATTATCCTGATTAAAAAACATTGTAGGGATAAAATAAAATTTGGTAATTTGGTAAATTTCATCTTGAATACATAAGAAGAAATCTATATTGCGATTATATAATTGATTATTGAGCATTTGTAAATCGTATAGAGTAGGGGACCAATATACGATTATGATTAATAAGTAAACTAATACAGTTATGATTGATATCAACAGTCAAAATTCACAACTCCGCCATTGCATGGATTACGTGAAATATTTGAAATTACTGACACATGCATCAAATGTTCTAAACGCTCAATAATGTGAAAAGCTGTACTGTCTGAGCAGGAATTCCGAAAGTACTCAATATTTTCTTTATCCCCCAGTATCATTTAATACAAGAGTGAATTTTCACTGTGTAATTATATGCATTATTATATACAACGTTCAATATCATTTAATAACAACATCGCCAATCATACGTGACCAAAATAATAGAAAGAATAGGAAGAATAGAAGGATTTACATTGGCAAGAAATTTCTCAATATTTATTGGCTATTTCTTTAATAGTTTGCCAATACAACAAAATCGAATTAGTTTATTTATAAGTATTACGCTTTTACAATAACAACTAATAAATAAATAAATAAATAATAAATGAGATAACTGCATTTTTTTTATATATTAGAGAATTGAAAGATATTATTAAAGATAGTATAAAGGAAAGAGTAGTGAAAGAATCCTTTCGCCAAAGAATGGTAAATAAAAAAGCATTCTCCTATAAAGGATGTCTAGGCTTTGATGATCGAGTTTATGATTTTCTACACTATCCTCAGTACAGGAACAATAAATATCAAAGATAAAAATATATAGAGATGAGACTTTTATTCCAAAAAACTCCTATTTCAATATTCAAAATCAATTCTTATTTTAATAAATGGAAAAACAGCCAAGGACTGGCTTGAATTACAATACCGCGTACAAGAATAAAAAATAAAGTTTCTCTAGTTTCTCTTAAAATATTGGCATATTTTTAAACAGTTTTATTGACAGTTCATTAAATTGAACAACCATTTATAAAAAGTTAATGTCTACTGGTTAGGATTTCATGTAACACGGCGATAACTTGAAATGCATGGTTGTTCGGTCCAATAAAAAGAATAGTATTACTTTGTAACTGAAATTCAAATTAAACATTTTAATTAGTTTTCCTTTAAGATAATAAAAATGTATTATTAAGAAATAGCTATACGTATAACACGTAATAGAATTAGCATAAACCATGAGACAGTCGGGAAGTTGAATAGTTAAATCCGAGCTTTAATTTACACAACCAAGTGTAAGACACAAAGAATCGGTTAAATAAATCTTCTTTTATTTGTTATCGGCAGGCGTTTGCTTGCAAATTACTCATTTTTTGTGATGAAATATTGGGAAAAAACGTTATGTTGGCTTGTGATAGACACAAGCGAAACAAAATGAGAAGCGCGGAGGGCTATTATTTTTTTTTTAATCTTTTGAGATTTGAAGTAGCGCAACAAATACAGTTATATCGAGTTATGAAATGCCATAACAATAGCAGCACAATTAGTAATTCACATGGTTTTAATGTATTGACGTCAATCGAATTTCCGAAATTTAATCAGTTGTTTTTTTAATTTCTGTACCACTTTGCTCTCAAAGTTACAGAGTTGTTATTGTCCAACGGCAGCTAGGGGTCAAAATTAAAGAAATTTCTTATTGTTAATTTCAATATCCAGGACTATAACACTATATAACTAGGAAACTCTCATGGAACATGCTTATAATAGAGGGGAAGGGAAGAACGAGAAACGATAAGATTATAATAATGATGACGATCAAAAATAGAAAGAGCTATTCTTTACAACGGTTTTTCAAAATATAGCTAAACCAATCAATGTCATTGATTATAACCAATCAATATGCGCGTTGCTATATTGTTCTTGTTATATTTTAAAGGAATAATAGATGCGTAAAGTTTTTTCCGTTCCAAGTTCTCATCGTCATTATTGTTTATGTTTACGAAGAAGAAAAAAATTATTATCATTGGAAATGTAAAAACTATTCACTCTATGATACACAAATGCTACCCACGTTGTTTATATCTGCGTATATAACCAGGATGTTATATCAAAAACGATATAAGTGTTTATATAAACTTTCGATACTGATATTGCAGTCTTGTCTTTGGCGCCAACACGTGGGAGAATAGGACCCTAAAAATTTAGTTCATGGATTTAATTTTCAAGTTAGAACATTCAACTCATAATATGGGTTTTATTTTAAAGGAAAAATTTGCGAAATTTTATTTTTAAGTCGATCAATTTGATAGAGCTACCTATTTAAGAGAAACACTTTCTTTTTGCGGTCGTTTTACCTACGTAATTTTTATGAAATTAAAGCCTATTAGCAAGCTCATTATATTCGCATTTGACATTGCAAAATATTTTGTTGTTTGCATCTCAAGTTCAACCACTTTTCTCTTTTTGCAGGGTTGTTTTTCAAGTTGTTTTGAACAAAGAACTCTTGGAATGTTTGTTATTCCTCTATAATTTTTATAGAATTGTATTGATTGTCAATTAATAGCAATTTAGGCTCATACATAGGCTATACATTTGGGCTCATACCGTACATCAAAATTCTGACCTTAAAATATCATTTGTTGCTACTGGTGTCAAGTACGCAAAAGATTAAGTATGCATAACCAATTCCAATTTATTTTAAGGTTATTTACATCTCTCTGTCCCAATAAAAAGGAAAAACGTTCCTGCAAATATCTATTAATACCGTGATGTTAATGGCATCTAGTTTAATTGGCAGTATTGGGAAAGGTGATGTTTTGAGCTACATTCAAGTTGGTAAGTTATGTTTTTATTGATTATTTTTTTATTATTCACGATAACTTCATTTGAACGTCGTTTGAACGTCAAAATTCCAATATAGAGTTTGGAACATTCGACTTTTTTATTTATTAACACAATATTTTTGAAAGTTGCTTCTTTAAAATAGGAGATAAATCACTTTATCAAGAAGAAGTAAAAGACTAGCCTTTTTTGTAGATCTGATCTCCCAGTTTCCTCTTTTTATTTTTTGGTCAAAAAGCTGATAGCTGATAGGGACGCATTTGTAAAATTGTTATTGATTCTAATAAATTTTATAAAATCAAAATGGTATTTTTTGTAACATGTTACGATAAATAACTTTGTGAATGTAATTACAGGAAAATGTGTAACGATGTTTTTAGGAAATTACGAAGGTGGCCAAGTAATGCAATCACCATAACAATAAAACACAAAAACCCCGATTAATTCGTTTGCAAACGTCATTGCTTACCAAAAATAACAACATCTCATCACATGTTTTGCTTTATTGTAACGAATTTCTATACTTCCTCTGACCCTTTCATTTTGTCCGTAAATTAGCCGAGAAATTACCATATGCATCCTCACTAATAATAATGGAAGCGCAAAGTGGTGAATGCATCAAGGCGGCACTTCCTTTAAAAATGTACACACATCTAATTTGGTGGATTGTATGTACGCAAATAGGTTACCTATAATTAAGAGTCAAAAGCACAGACAGACGTCTCGCGCGGCCCGACTGTACGTTACCAATGTGTGTAAGCGGCATTCAATTTTTTATAATTTTCAAAAACGTTTTGATATCTATTAATACCATGCACTTAATAAGATCCGGCAGCTATCTGATGTGGCTGCAAGAGGGAAATGAAAAAATCAACGGTCGGTATTAAAGTCCTATGAAGTAATAAGTTTAATGACCTGATCAATTATCAGATTTAGTTTGCATAATATATTTATAGTATCGTGTTAAGATGTGCGAGACAATCACATCTCGTCTCAGCGAAAACAGAGACTGAGGTAGAAAACTGTAGACGTCCGTTTGATAATAGAATATTCGCTACATTATCAAAGCGGGGGCGAATAATTATTTTAGATGTATCTATGGTAATCTTGAATCAATTAAAATATAACCTTAATTAAAAGTAGACTTTCTATATATCATATCAGTCTTCACGCACAAGCAGATTCGGTTGTGTCAACAATATCTGACAATATTGCTAAAATATAATCGTAAAGTACTTAAAAGTCCAAAAAGTGGTTCACTAAGAACATATCGTTAATTTGGAGAAGATAGCTAGTATTGAATTCCACAATATAAATAAATATATATTAAATATCTATTATAGAGTAATATAGTTGCCAACAAAGGCAATTTAACTTTGAGCTAGACTGACTTGACCCATCTCGTTCCCAGGTTCCCTTTAGGCGGTTTATTTCTGCTTTTATTTATACTTGGAAATGCAGCACAACAAAAACAACATATTAAATCGTGTTGTTATTTACAAACATTTTCTATAAGTAAACAGTTATCACTCTGTGATAGTTCAATTTAGACAAATAGCCTGTCCAACTCTAATTGATAAACGGAGACAAAGTAATTGTTTTCGCTACTTTCAAAGCGAAACCTATTTTTCCACTAAAAAGTCTGAAATACAATAAACGAAACCAATCGCGATCTTTCAAATTGTAATGGTGGCAACCATGCCAAATCATTCCAAATGTAAAGTTAATTAAAAGGAAATGGAATGAAGAGAATAAGATTTTCTGTTCAATATTATATAGCATCGAGTGTTAACAAAAAATTATCTTAACAATAAGAACTCCTTATTCAATCTTAAACATATTATCAGAGTATGGATTTACATATCTTTCATTATTTTATAATAACTTTTACGATTGGAAAATTGTTATTGTATATACAGTTTCAATCTAAGTCTGACTTCTTTTCCCATTAATGATTTATCTCCCAGACCTGAAGAGCCGCAGAAAGTCCAGGCGTTTTGATCATATTGGAAACATGATTAAAAATGCTGAAATCATGTCGTTAAAGTGTCCTGACAACATGTTTTCGAAAAACAGTGCAAGATTATATCCAGATTTTACTATCGTTTGAAAAAAAAAAATTGAATTACTGTTAAATTATCAATTATCCTTTATTTTGAATTGGTCAAAGGTTACAAATTCGGAAAGAACATCAAATGAAGAGTATACTTCACATTGGTACTTGTAGATTTGAACAGATCCATAAGCATGAAATGTGTGTGCATGTTAGATGCGATGACATGGACATCGAAAATTTATTTCTTTATAATTCTAAGTAATCCCAAATGATAATCTTCAATTATATGTAAAAAGTAAAGTAATTAAAATAGTTTACCACTTTCTTTTTTAATTCATCAACGTAAATAACTGTCTGACTATGTGTCATTGCACATACATTTAGATTAGGATTGAAAACGTTCACCATTGCAGTGTTGGTGTGTGTTAAATTTGACAAGGAAGTAATTGTAATACTTCTTTGAACCAAACACAATAAAACAGAATGAATATATTTAGTAGGTGAAGTTCGAATTTTAAAATAATAATTAACACGATAGAAAAGTAATAAAAGTCATAAAAATACAATAAAAATGACGAACTTTGTGATCAGTGCAAAGTTTCTTTTAAAAAATATAAACTTTAAAAGATACATTTATTATCTAATGTATCATCAATATTAATATTAACAAATATTAACAATTTATAACTTCAAATGGCGCAAAGGAGAATTAATAAAAGGTTCATCAAAAGAAGTTAAACATGCTATCTATAACACCTGCTGACGTCATCTAAATTGTGTTCCATCCAAACAGATATCCATTCCGCATGATGTTTGGCAAAGAATTTTTTTCTTCCATGAACAACAAGCAGTTATAAACCTACGCATATTCTTCCACTCTCTTTAATAAGTTCCACAATTAGTGTCAAATTTTTATGTTGTTTTGCTGTTTTTTTAATGAGCTGGTTGAATGAACTGCTGGTTACGGTTGATAAAATTGGGGACAACTTCAATCGGTTGGAAGTATTCATTTTTATTTTTTATTGTATATTTGTTTCAAGAGGTCAAAGCCAATCAATAATAGTATTTTCTTTTCGGAGATCACTTAGTGGTTTTGAAGGATGGACAAGAACATATAAGAAGGAGGGAAGTCTTTTTTAAAAATGAATTCCTTTAAACTTACTATGGCCTTCTTGTTATGAGTGCGTGAAGTATGACAAGCTTTCTGCACTTCCCTCTGTCAACAGCTTATAATACGAGAATCGCTTTGAAGATCATTGTAGAAATGTTTGTAGACACAACAAGCACTTAAAAATACATCATATGCAACGGAAACAAGCAATAAAATCACTGAGAGTCTCGCTCATAAATTTAGCATCCTCTTGCGGATTTCTCTATCTATTTGCGAAAGGGTGTTTGCAATGATAAATCCCGTTTCGCCCGCTAATCCGACAGTGACGTCACATATTGGCCGTGATGCGGTTGTAACGTCATTGTTACTTAAATTAGTTGGATGCTGTTGATTTGGCGAGCGAACATTCCAATCAATGTCATAAAGACATACTGAGAACGATTGATGAGTTTCTGATTGTTTATTGTTTAATAACAATTTTGATCCGGACAAAGGAAATATTGACAAAAGGAAATTAATAAAAGCCCGTACGCAAACATGGATTTTGATGGTTGTTTCGTAATATCGAGAGGTTCCCGCAAAATACTCTGAGGAAAACAAAAAAAAAAACTGAGGAATCTTTAAGTTTCTTTAAATTATATAATCCCGCTGTATGTTATGAAATGTGATTATCAAGATGATGACATGAAACTTTTCTTGAATCAGCGAGTGTGATTCCACCGTTATTATCGGCTTCTCTTTAATTCTTAAATGATTTACCACGCATAGATTGCTAGAGGTGTTTAGAATCTTCAAGTAAATACACTTTCGGGATAATTTACAAAATTCTGTTTGCATGGGATTTCACCGAAAAGAAACTGTTTTAAACACCAATTGCTTGTAACAACCAAAAAAGAGTTATGAGTTTGTAAACAAATTTAATGTCAGAGCGAAACGAAATTTCGTACATTATGTTACTGAGATACAAAACGCCTTCTTACCATTATACAATTTTGCACAATAAAAGACAAAAAGACCAAAAGAAAAAGACCTTAAAAATATGGTATATTTGGTTATGTAACATGTACTTCAGTCTATAAATAAATATATAGATATCATAATTGGAACACGTTCCTGAAATCAACATACGTAACTCTAATTTAAACAACTTAGAAAATCATGTAATTCAATTTGCGAATTGTTTATCTTTTCGGAAATTAAAAGTTTGTTTCATCAAAACTTTATGTGCGCAAATTAAGCACAACATTTAAAAATACGTGGGCATAATTTGTTGCGCAAATTTTCAAGTCATTGATATTAAACGTGACTTGAAAAGCATTATATTAGAAAAAAAAATAAGAAAGAGAACCACAATCACAGAAATTCACAATTTCTTTTAAGACCTTTTATGTCAATGCGTAAATTAATTAAGCATTTTGCATACTAAGCAGTTAAAAAAAATACAAAAAGAAAGAATATTGTTTACAATCTTCAATGCTTAATTTCAATTATAGTTGTTTTGTAACTCATGGTGAGCGATCTAGTGTGCACAACATTGAGTTGATAGAAATGAGCCATTTAAAATATTGAGAGTGAGATCTTTTTATTTTCTGCATATGATAATCGTCACGTGGTAATGGAACAGAAAACGTGTAAAGTAAAACGGATAACAAAACCCGTTAATTGGAAATTTATTGCGTACGTAGTCAATTTTTAGAAGGAACGAAAAAAACAAACGCTTTAGCACAAGAAATGATAAATGTCAGCGTACATTTAATTTAACGAGGGAAGCGTCTCCACACTACGTGATCAAAATAATAGGGGCAGGCGATAAAGGAGGAGTTTTGGCAAAAAATACCATACTGCCTTGTTTGTTTGTGGAATGTAGGGGCTTTTTATGAATAAAACTCAAACCGAATGTCGTATATATTGTGATAGTTAATTATTATTTGACGTCCACCATGAATATACTTGTTTTGCACAATTTAATAGAAGTTTTGAAGAAAGCAATTTAATATAATTAATGACTTCTCTTTCTATTCTGACGATTACTTTCAGTGAAGTTTATTCCCACAAAATACTTCTATTCAAAATTTTAATCACTATCAGTAAGAATTTTAGAGGAATTGTTCAGAGAGTCGGAAGAGAACGAGAAACACTACAAAGTAATTGGTTTTCCCATCTCCTTCCAAGATGTTGTTGAACCTCTTCGATGGTGGCCTGTAATAGCCCAGTTATCTAGTCATATACCACTAAGATATATCACAATGCAAGCTCAAATTTCAGTTCTGTAGAATAGACTTGACATAATTACACAAATTTCAACATTCTTCTTTCGAATTCGGGTTTTGAATCTTAAATCCTACTTGAATTCTCGGCAATATGCAGGAGGAAGAGAAACAAGACTAAGTTATGTAAAGCAGATTCGGTGAAATCAATGTTGTACCTATATGTTAAATATTCAATGATATAGTAAACCCCACAAAGAAATGCGCCTTTTGTGAGCTGTGTGTTTTGCATATTATCACTTTGAATGATGTCTGCATCGCATGCGGAAACACGGACTTTTGCGCGATGTCCTGCAGCTTTTTTCATTTTAGCAAGACGAGAAAACTGATAGATCATTTAAATTGTTTTTTTGTTTTTTGTTGCAATTTTTTAACAAAATCTTTTCTTATCAGTTGAATTGATATCCTAGTAAGTCTCTGCGGCCAAAATAGAAGATGTGATAGTTTAAAACTACTTCTTGTACTGCAAGATTCTGCAGGTTCTTATTAGGACAAGTATAAGAATAATAAAATATATTCCAGATCTGATTTACGAGTTTCCATGAGCTGCATAGATAGTTGACAGACCTAAAATTTGATGCTGACGTCAAAAGAGGTGAAAAAACATTGCGTTGCGAAACAAACAAACAAAGGTTTTTAAACCAGCAAACGAGGCTAGGAAAAACAAAAACTCTTAATGGGTCAAAAAGCAAGAAAAACACCATTACTTAATTACTACGCAGAGGTACTTCCACGAGTTATTAAATCAAATTTATGATGTTAATGAGGCTATTTTTGGATTTAGTGGTAGACATTTGTTTACTTGTGTTTTAGTAGGTGGTATGAGTGAATGCGTGGTGTTGTGTGATCAGAACTCGTCAGAGCCATTCTTTCATAGTTTAGAATGCACAAAAACTGCAACTAAATAGTAGTTGTGGGTGATGGGAGAACAAAACAAATAAATAAATCAACCAAATAACAAAAATAATAAAAAAGAAAGAATGCCAAAAGAGAAGAGGTAGGCCAGGAATTAGAAAATGAAATTAATGACTATCAATATGGATTGGTTTAATAACTTAATGACGCACATGGTATGCGGTGTTAACATGAAATCAATGCTTTGGAGCTTCCAAAAATAGATTTTATTGATAGAAAAACATTTACAGTGAGTGACCGCAAATTGCATCCGTTTGCGACGGTCAATGTATTTGCCATGTCGCACACCAGAGATGGAGACACGTCTTACCCATTCGATAGTGATAAATCTTGTAAGAGTGCTCTTCTTCGTGGATGTTTTGCAATTCGACTGTCTAGATCTTTGGGAAGGACAGCTTTGAAAAATGGGTAATTATCCTGTCTGACTTTTTTGCAACTTACAGCGTAAAAAAATTAAAACGACTAAAATTATCTTTTTTACTGTGTTACCTAATGGTTTTAAGTTGTCAGTATAGGGACAAAATTGATAGGTCTTCGTCCTATACAAAACATTCTTAAAAAATATCGGAAAATTTTAAAAGTATATAGTTTCAAACAAAATAGTAAATTGT